>JAJIBD010038414.1:0-21790 GCA_021461705.1 Cryptotis parvus
CTCTTTGAACCTCTGCTTCCTATCCCCAGCATCCTAGGAAAATCAATAATAGCCATACTTCCCAAATTTCAGGGCATTTTAGGGTATTATCACTGCATCTCCTGTTAGTTCATCTCTACCTATTAGGTGCAGAGCTTCAGTAACTTCATTTGTGATGGGGACATCTAGATTCTGAAGGATATTATTAATCCTGGAGATTTTTAAAAACTAGGAGTATTATGAAGCAAAAAGATTTGAACTACAGGCGATGTGGCTCAGAACCTTCCCTTATATTCCTGTTCTGTTTACACCATTCTCACTTCTGTGGGATGTTAGGGGCATGAGCTGGGAAGCAACAATTCATAGTGAGGCTCAGGGACTACTCGCGTGACTCTGTGGTCAGGCCTGTTCAGGGGACACTGTTAGTGGTGGTCACCATATGCAGTGCTAGAGTGTGAACTAGGGTTGACTGTATAAGGCAAGAACTTACTACTTGACCGCTTCTCTCGGCCCCTTGTATGGGAGTGATTTTTTCGGCAAATCAGGTTATAGTAAAGTAATAGGGGTATACACAATCCAGGAGGTGCTATTTTATTCTTGCATCAGCTTCAATTGATCCTCGAATACTTCCGCATGAGTCTGTCCTGAGCACCATTTGGTATGACCTATCTCTCCACCCTCACCTCACCTTCCAACTACACATTTCAAAATAAAATAAAATAGGTGTACAAGTAAAATCACTTAGATCACTTGACATCCCTTTATTCGTTGATTTGCTCAAGCGGGCGCCAGTAATATTTCCATTTGACCCTATCACGTACACTGTAGCCCAATGGCATCTGGTTGCTCAGGAATACAAAGAGCCTCAAACCGTTCGTTCAGGGTCTTGACAAAGAAGTCCGACCATCTTGTAGGTGGGCGGCCACGTGATCCTTTGACATCCCATGGGATCCAGTCAGTAACGGCTCTAGTCCAGTGGTTCATTCTCCAAATCGCATTACATGTCCAGCCCATCTGATTTTTTGATGCCTTGGCAAACGAGACAGCGTCCCTGACTCTGGAACAGCGATAGAGGTCGGAACTCCGGATTCCTTCTCTCACTTGAGTGAGGCGTGATATTCCAAGCATAGCTCTTTCGATTCCTCTTTGGGAGACCCAAATAGCATTCTCATCCTGCTTTCGTAGGGGCCCAGGTCTCTGAGGCGATGTTAATGCAGGAGAACGGTGGAGTTGAAGAGATGTGCCGGAGCTAGAGGTTCTTTGTCTTTTAGCTATTTCTTCGATGCTTTGAAGGCATTCCATGCTGCTCTCTTCCTCCTGCAGCTCAGGTTTTAGGTCGTTCATCATGTTGACTTCTCGACCTAGGTACACATAACTGCTGCATTCAGAGATGTTTGTTCCATTGAGAGTGAATGGGGCCTCTGGAACTAGTTCATTTTTCATGAACATAGTTTTGCTGAGATTCAGCTGTAGACCTATCTTTCCACATTCTCGGTCAAAGTCAGCCAGTATTTGTGCCGCTTGGTTAATGTTTGGTGTTATTAGAACGATGTCATCAGCTGAAGCAGAGGTGGCTTAGTTGTCGACCATCTATCTTCACTCCCATTCCTTCCCATCCTAATTGTCGCATGATGTTCTCTAGGGTGGCGCTGAAGAGTTTTTGGTGAAATGGTATCACCCTGCCGAACTCCTCTTTGACATTAATGATCACTTCTTTGTAGAATGGTGAGATCCTGGTGGTGAATCCGTACTACAGCTCATGAAGGATCTTGATTTATTGGGTTTGAACACCCTGTTTGGCTAGTGCTTCTGATGGCAAGTAAAATCTTTACTGATAACTCATGAATTTATTTTAACAAAGATATTTTGTAACTCCCCCCATCCCGCATTCAGTTCACATGGCCCTATGTGAGAAAACCAGTTTATCAAATAAACTCTATGCACACAGTTTTAGGGGTTGTTCACATTCTCTATGATTGTTATACCAGGCTGTGGCCAATTCAGGAAGTAATAGATGAAATCTTTATAGCTGGAAAATATTTCTATAAACCTCAGTTAAAGTATGCTAATTCAAGAAACCTAGCGAGAAGCAGTATATGTAAACAAAAGCAATCTTTATCAATGAGTATAACAAAACAGAATTTGAAAAAATACACTAAAAAGTGTTTGTAGCCAAGTGATATTGCCACTGGACCTCTCTTACTCTAAAAAATGCTAGAAACTCTTCTCAAATTGCCAGCTCATGAAGAACATGGGAAATTAATTCCACGTATTTTTAGATCAGATTTTAACTTTGGACCTTCAAAGTAAACCAGTTACCTTCTTTTTACCACACTTGATCATAAAAGATTTTGTATTTTCAAAAACTAGTCAACCTCAAAAGTACAAACAGAAGTTATCACTCATATTCCGAAAGGGGCAGGTTCTTATTCTTTCCAGTTTGGGATGTTTGCTTGTAAATCTAGCAAGGTCATTATAAAGATAAGATGTTTGTTATAAAAGAACACAAAGGTAATAATTACGTATTTAAAGTGTACTCCAAAGACCATTTAAAAAATATTTTAGACAATGTGAATGACTTCCCAAGAGAGTGTCTTTACAAGAGGCAGCAGATTTTGATTATTATGGGTCTTTTTTGGGGCAATGTCTTTTTATAATCACATATCTAATGTGTCTTGAAGCACATTAAAGCACAGAATGTAGATAAATATATAATTGTTTCTGAGACTTGATATTTATTCTAAGAAAAATTATAGTAGTTACAATTTTTAAAGCTACTGATATGTACTGAGCATGCAAATTATTATCTTTAAAACTTCAAATGGTACTCCTAAATCAGTATTGTATTCATTTATTCATGTGGTACAAGGAAAGTCATAGAAATGTAGGTGTTAGGCAAAAAATCTCGTGTTTGAGGGCTGAAACTGAAGCTTTCTGCACTTAGCTAGAAGTAGTCTTGGCCTTCATGACAGATTGACACAGTTAAGTGACTTCTTATTTATGTGGAGCCTAAACATGAAAAATAATTCATAATTATCACCTCTTCTGTTAGTGTCCTACTAGAACGGAAAGAAAATATATATTTTAAATTAACATGAACATAATCTAGTGAAGGCATTTGGACCGTCGCTGATATTGATTCTCAGGGTACAGGAAGTATCACCTGGTAATTCTTTTACAGCTGGGGATTATGGGAACTGGAACTTGAATTTTTAAATATATTTTAATTTTTTATTCAAGAATTGTGATTTGCAGCATTATGAATAGTTGAGTTTAGACATAAATGCCCTACCATCAATCCCTTCGGTGTCCCCAGGTTCCCTTTTCACACCCACCACACCCACAGCCAGCCACCCTATCAGGCACCACTTTAAAGCTTTGGCTGTTGTAGTTTGGATCTCAGGATTCAGTGTTGTTGGCTGTGTGGTGTAGGTGCAGAGCTGTGCCACTCTCACATTAGGAATGCTTCTAAGATCCCCTCGGCCCCTCCCTCCTGTTAACCTTTTTTCCCCCCATCTTTGTACTTCCCCCACTGTTTCTTTTCCTTCTCTGTCCTTTCCACACACTGGGGTCAAGGTGGGTTCTAGGAACTTGAACTTTTAAAGGTCCTTTCCTAGGAACTATTAGACTGATAAATGAGATCCAGCCCTCAAAAACACAACTTTATCAACTACCATTGCCTCTAAATATAGCTTTATTTCTTTTCCTAAACTCATAATAAGGCAGAAAACCATAGTAGTTGGAAAGTCAGAAGGTCAGAATTCCAGGGTATTTATTATGTCTGGTGTGCATTACTTTATTAAAAACATCAAAATGGAATAAAAATTTCAAATTCAGTCTCTTACCTCAACGGTTTCTTTGTTAATACTTTACAAAAAAATGTTGTTTGGATAAATGAAGAAAGTTCTGGTTTGTAAATCTTTTTCAGGATGCCCCAGCAAGGAACAGTTGGCAAAATGCCAGGTGGGGGATGTGGGGGATTTCCTGTTTATTTGTTTTACCTATTCCAAATGATCTTATACATCCTGTGATTTTTAGAGTTGTTTTGAAAGGAAGCTCTAATTATTTAACTTCATTCAAATGTAGTGCCTGTGTTTTTGGGAAGAGGGTAAAGTTGGGGATAAATTCTCCTTTGTGCTGTTCATAAATTGATGAACTCATATTCTGACTTCTCTTTGCCGCTGTGGATTATAGAGGCTGCATCAGGCTTTAAGTCTGGTGATGGATTTCTAAAGTTCCTGAGTTATGGTTCAGATTGCTCAGCAGACAGTGTATACATTCTGGGCTCTTCCCCCACCCTCCCTTCTTTTTCCTGTTTTGGGGTCTGTAACATTAGATAACTAAATCATCCATAATGGGATGGGACAAGTAAAGGGAAATAAATTGAAATTCTTCAAAAGCATCATGTTTTATGGAGGGATTTTTTAAGTGAGGTTTTGTGGAAACAGGTTTTTAAATCCTGAAATAGACCAAAATTTTGTATTTATTTTTAAAATTTTCTTTTGTTTTTTGGCTCTTTTGGGTCACACCTGGCAATTCTCAGGGGATTACTTCCTGGCTCTGCACTCAGGAATGACTCCTGGTGGTGCTCAGTGGACCATATAGGGGATGCTGGGGACTGAACCTGGGTTGGCCATGTGCAAGACAAATGACCAACCCTCTCTGCTAACTCTCCAGCCCCAGTTTTCTTCATTTTCTCCTCCTCTCTATCTATAGAATAATTGGGAGGAGTTTATTGGTGGAAGTGTTGACTGATAATAGCAAACAGAATGTTCAGGAATAGCCCAGCCCCTGGAACCACTGTGGCCTGATATGGCTGCCACATGTTTATGTTCTGAATGTTGGATGAAGGTGAGAGATAAGAATTCAGTAGAGGGCCGGGCAATAGTCCAGCGGGTAGGCATTTGCCTTGCACAGCCAACCAGGGTCGATCCCTGGCATTCCATATGGTCCCCCGAGCATCGCCAGGAGTAATTCTGAGTGCAGAGCAAGGAGTAATCCCTGAGCATAGCCAGGTGTGACCCAAAAAGCAAAAAAAAAAAAAAAGAATTCAGTAAACCTTCTGGCTTCACTAAAAGAAAAGTTGTGCCATGACATTTGGAAAGAGAATGATGAACTGCAATACCACAATACTTCAAGCAAAACAATGACTAACTTTTTGATGTATAGGTTCAGAAACCTTTCTGCTACCTTTAAAAAGAGAAAGAAAGAAATACCCTTAACAGTACTCTTGAAGAATTAGTAATGTCTCAGAACTTGTAGGAACAGCACAGCAGCATTTTTTATTACAGACTGAAGGAGCAGAAAGGAAGGTTTTATGGATAAATTGCATGGAAAAGGAAGAATAATATATGATGACCAAACTGTATTTATTGCTATCTTCAGTGTGCTCAGAAAGAAAAATATATGCTCTTTTAAAGTGATGGGAGCTGATTATTTTTTTCAGGATGCGTACTCAAAAATGTTTTACTCCCTGGAAATATAAAAATTGACATTGTCATATGTAACATCTCTTTATTGACACTGAGTTAAGAAATATGAAGAAATGCGCTCAATGGGAAATATAAAGATAACCAAACACCTTTAAACATACCTCTTCCTGGTGAATTTTAAAGAAACACATGAGTATCTTAAAGATGTTTTTGTGAACTAGTTGTGGAGAATTTTCAAAATCTATTTAGAACTTTTAATTATGGAGAAAATAAATCCAGTTTTTAAATTAGGTAAGCCCTTACCCTTGGCATCAAGAGCTTTTGTTATGCAGGACTTAAGGAATGTGAGCTGGGGGAAATGCCAATTAATAGATTCCAACAGATGGAGTCTGATGAGAGAGTTTGCACTTTTCACACCCCTTTAGCAAATGTTTTTGAATATTCTCAAGTAACACCCTTAACTAGAAACAAATATGGATTTGCTTACTTAAAAGTCAATAGTAATTATTATCATTAGTTATACATAAAAATATCTGTCCTGTTTTGCGTATTAGAATGCTCAGTTCATGTCCCATCATATCTCTCAACTTAGCTGCCTTGCATCGACAGAGAAAACAC
This sequence comes from Cryptotis parvus, assembly GCA_021461705.1. Lineage (NCBI taxonomy): Eukaryota > Metazoa > Chordata > Mammalia > Eulipotyphla > Soricidae > Cryptotis > Cryptotis parvus. Next base: position 6,030 of record JAJIBD010038414.1, read on the forward strand.
ACTTTTGAATCTCTAAAACAGTTTTTAACCAAAAAATTATTTCAGCAGTTGTGTGAAATGATGCACTTTTTTTAAACTTCCCCTCTCTCATCCACCCCAGCAGAGTCAGAACAATTGTCAGCTGTGGAAATAGATTTATGGAAATTCCCAAGAGAAATGCTAGAGGATCCTGTTTTTATTGTTTTCTCTCGGTAAAGGCTGGAACCAAACCAAAGGGAATCTTATTATAATAGAAATCAGAGTGGTCCAAGGAACATAAAGTATTTTCTTAATGGAGAATTTAATCAAGGCCAGTGGTGTCCTCTTGCATATGCCATGAAGTACATCTCTACTATAGTTGTTTGTTTTGTTGTTATTATTGTTGTTTCACCAAAGCTCACTCATCCCTGACATTAACTTCATCAAGGTCAGATGACCCAGTTTAAGGTATAGAAAAATGGGAAGTTTAGGAGATTAGAGATAGTGCTTTTGTATGAGCATATGTATTCATGTACTGAGTGATCACTTGATCACTTGACATCCAGTTATTCATCGATTTGCTTGAGCGGGTGCCAGTAATATTTCCGTTTGGCCCTATCATGTGCCACTATTGCCCAATGGCATCTGGTGGCTTCAGGAACACAAAGAGCCTCAAACTGTTCCCTCAGGGTCTTGACAAAGAAGTCTGACCATCTTGTAGGTGGGCAGCCACAAGATCTTTTGATATCCGTGGAATCTAGTCGGTAACAGCCCTAGTCCAGCTAGTATTTCCAAATCTCAGTACATGTCCAGCCCATCTGATTTTCGATGCCTTGGCAAACAAGACAGCGTCCCTGACTCTGGAACAGAGATGGAGATCGGCTTGGATTCCTTCTTCTTTCACTTGAGTGAGGTGTGATATTCCAAGCATAGCTCTTTTTGATTCCTCTTTCGGAGACCCGGAACAGCATTCTCATCCTGCTTTGGTAGGGCCCAGGTCTCTGAGGCACATGTTAATGCAGGGAGAATGGTGGAGTTGAAGAAATGTGCCCAGAGCTGGAGGATCTTTGTCTTTTTTAGCTATTTCTTCAATGCTTTTGAAGGCATTCCATGCCGTTCTTCCTTCCTCCTGCACAGCTCAGGTTTTAGGTCATTCATCATGTTGACTTTTTGACCTAAGTACCCACAACTACTGTATTCAGAGGTGTTTATTCCATTGAGAGTAAATGGTGCCTATGGAACTAGTTCATTTTTCATGAACATAGTTTTGCTGAGATTCAGCTGTAGACCTATCTTTTCACATACTTAGTCATTTTGCTGGCTATAACAGATACAGAGGAAAAGTCTCCATAAGATTGTGTCAGGGACAGGTTGCGGGGCAGATAGAATGAATTTCTCAGTTGCCTATTTAGTTATCTAACTACATTTATCAGAAGTAGGAAGGAAACAGTACCATCCATGTGTAGCTATGACATAATCAGCCTCCAGAGGGCTGGAGAATGCTTGCTTTGTTTTTTGTTTTGGGGCCACACCCAGGTGTGCCTCATGGATCACTTCTGGCAGGGACGTTGGGGCACCCTATGTGGTGCCAGGGAATCTAACAAGAGATATGCCATACATAGGACAAGCATACTCTCTATTACATCTCTCTGACCTCAGCTTTCTTTGGAAAATAATAGGAGTCTAACGCAAGTTACAGAGTATAGTACAAATTCCTTGTCACTTGTGTTCCCGTTGTTCATCGATTTGCTCGAGCAGGTGCCAGTAATGTCTCCATTCACTGAGAATGAGGTCCATATTGTTATAGTTTTTGGCATATCGAATACATCACGGCATGCCCCTCCTCCTAGTACTGGTCACTGCTACCCACCTTCTGTCCTGAAGGAAAATTATTGGGTCTCCAAACTTGTTCTGTCACATGTATTAACTTTGTCCCTATATTTATTTCTTATTTACTAAAACAAAGTCTTATCAAATATTGTTTCTTCCTGCAAATTTGAATAAATTTAATATCTCCAGTCTCTTGTATAAGCATTTCAAAATAGAAATATTTTCTTTGCTCTTCAAGCCCATACTCTCCTGACACGTCTCTCTGGCTTGTCTCTGTGCTTCTCTGCTTGACTGTCACCACTATGGAGACACACATGCTTCTTCTGTCCTCTCACATCCTTCTAAAAAATGTTTCAGTAAAAATTATATTATTTCACACACAAAAAACATAGAAATATTAGTTCAAATTAGTAAAAATCTGAGTTATGTTATGTTGTCACATATTGATTTAGGGTTTGAATATAGCAGTTTCTTCTTTCAAACTTCTGAAAGCCTGGGTTTAAAAAAGAGGAAAATAAATCAACTCTTATGTACCAAAATAGAAGATTTTCCAGCTCCTATTTCTGAATAGTAGAATAATGTGTCTTTAGCTTATACGTCACATCTGCATGTACAACAGCTGTTAGGCCATTCCAAACCTCTAGTCTCAGTTCACATTTTAAGATGTTCAACATTTTTATGACTAGATGTAAGAAAGCATGCCCTTTCAAGATGCAAGATAAAATTTTTCATTAATATGATAGGAAATGAAAAGATGAGATACATTATCTAATATATGTCTGGTGGTTTAAATGTAAGTGAAACCATGTGGGAAAGCATTATAACCAACAGAGATTGGGCAGCATTTGCCTGTAGAACAAACTTTACCAATTCTTGTGCACAGTTCTGTGACTAAGACTTTGGACTATTTATCTGTATGTTGTGTACATCTTGAAAAAAAATGTAAGCCTTTCTTTTTAACTTTAAACATAATAATTTACAAAGTACGAGTTATTCACAATACAGTTGTAAGAAAGGTTCATCATTCAACACCAATTCCACCACCAATGTGCCCCCCCATCACCACAGACCCTCATTTTCCCAACCCCCATACCCATATTTGGTCCCTTAGCCAGCACTAATTATATTGACAGTTACAGCCCATACATGGGAATGGTATTGATAGTCATGACTTATTTCCTGGAGTTGTTATGTGCGAATCTGGACAATTTCTGATTTTGTATTCACTTTCTGAGTGTCTAGAATGTAGTGGGTTTCTACTAGTAAACCTCAAACCCTCCACCACTGCACCTACAGACAACACTTATTTCAAATTTTTTCTGCACCTCTGTTTGAGCCTTCCTAAGCATACACTGAATAATTTATTCTTTGTTATAAGCCATTCTTTCTTACTCGTCATCACATTTGAAAAACTACATAAGTAAAGATTTTAGATACAGTAGTGATTAGTGATATCACTTTATCACTGTATCACTGTCTTCCTGTTCATCATTGATTTGCTCGAGTGGGCACCAGTAACATCTCCATATGTCCTGTCTCATGCTAGTAGAGCCCAAGGGCATCTGCTTGCTCCAGGAACATAAAGAGCCTCAAACCATTCCATCAGGTCATGGGAATGAGGTCTATAATTGTTACTGGTATCTGGCACATCAAATAGCGACACGGGTAGCTTGCCAGGCTCTGCCGTGTGGATAGCATACTCTTGTAGGCATCTCTAAATCCAGCATTTATTGATGAACTGCTGGGCTGTGATCAGCTCTTCTGCTGGGTGGAGTTCTGACGAGAGAGGGGAGTCTGGATGGGTAAATGAAGTTGATTTAAAATGGGTATACTTGTTAAGCAGTTGTACACATGCTTAATTTTAACACTGATTATTGAATGTTAAAGTGATGGGATCCACAAAAGAGCTATGTTTTTTTCCCTTTTTGTACAGTAAGTTTAATCACATTTGAATAGAAAACTTTAGTGAGATGACTTTAAGGATGAATCATTTACTGGAAATATAGCAAAGTGGTATGATAAATTACAATGCCAAAATCTTTTAGTGACCTTTATATTCAAACATTCAGTGTTCCTCACTTTTTCCCCTAGGAATATTTATTGAGACACTGTGATTTACAAGTTGCTCATAATAGAGTTGTTTCAGGCATAAAATGTCCCAACAAAATCCCACTACTCATGTCCAATCGCTCATACTACAGTTGTTTCAGGCATAAATGTTCCAACACAATCCCACCGCCTCATGTCCAGTCCCTCCAGCAGTGTCTCCAGGTTCCCTCCCATCTCTTTGCCTTCCCCCTTGGCAGGCATATAATAAAGTCATTTTATATTACTTCATCCAATAAAACTTAAAAGAATGGTAAACAGATTTATTAGAAAGTAAATCCATTGAAGTCATTGAAGTCAGTTTATGGTGATGAATCGCTGTGTGGTTTTTTAACCTTTCTTAATCTAGTAGAAGACAACCATATGCACCATATATGAGGCCATTCTGGTGCCACATGATGGGAAGTTTCTTTTCTTTTGAAGGAGCTCTTGTAATGTGTCTTGAAAAACTATTCTCAAGGCTATGAATTCCCTAAGCTCAAACAGCTTTATGTTTTTCAGAGCATTCTTTCTCTCACAGTATAATTGAGGGAGAAGGAGAGCATGAGGAAGGAGAAATCATTTCTAGTAATTAAAGAAAATTTTATAAAGATAAAATACATATAGGTGACAATAATTAACAACTAATCAAATTTAATAAAAGTTACAAATTAGTGTCTGCAAACTGAATTTATAAAACAATGAGTGAGGAGAAGAGAAAGTAATGAATGCCTTGTCGAAGACCCCTGAGTGGGGGGTGAGTGACTGGGCTGTTGGGAGAGAAGCAGCTGAACACATGCTGATGAGCCTGAATAGCTGGAGAATCCCAGTTGTTTGCTGCTATTTTCCCCCATTTATGAGGTTTTAGGCAAGATATTTCACTCAAATTCAGCTTTCTCATCTGTAAAATGGGATGAGTATTCATTTTATTGTGTATTAATAAATGACTTCGTGGTGTATTTTTTTAATTTTTTTATTATACCACTGTGAAACATACAAAGGTGTTCATAATTGGTTCTTGGTAATACAGTATTCCAGCACCCATCCCTCCACCAGTGCCCCATTTCCACCACCAATGTACCCCTCCCCCTCCCGTCCCCCACCCGCCTTAATAGCAGGTACCCCAGTTTCCTCTCTTTCTCTCTCTATCTCTCTCTCTGTCTCTGCATCTCTCTCCCTCTTATTTTACATTATGGCTAGCCCTGCAGATATTTAGAGTTTATCAGTTAAGTCTCTTTTGTGTATATTCAGTGGTGAGTTTTAATCTGCCATTACCATTTCCCATATTAATTAAAACACTGGTATCTATATCCTATTAATGAATGCAGTCATTCTATATCTGTCCTTTTCCTTCTGACTAATTTCACTCAGCATGATAGACTCCATGTCCATCCATTTGCAGGTAAATTTCATAATTTCATCCTTTCTGACAGCCGCATAGTACTCCCATAGTGTAGATGAACCACAGTTTCTTTAGCCAGTCCTCTGTTCTCGGGCATTTAGGTTGTTTCCAGATTCTAGCTATAGTGAATAGCGCAGAGATGAATAAAGAAGTACAGATAGTGTTTCTACTATGTGTTTTTCGGTCTCTAGGGTATATTCCCAGGAGTGCTATTGCTGGATCAAATGGGAGCTCAATATCTAGCTTTCGGAGGAATGCCCATATTGTTTTCCAAAAGGGCTGGACCAGTTGGCACTCCCACCAGCAGTGGATGAGAGTCCCTTTTTTCCCCACATCCACGCCAGCACCGGTTGTTCTTGCTGTTTTGGATGTGTGCCAGTCTCTGTGGGGTGAGATGGTACCTCATTGTTGTTTTGATTTGCATCTCCCTGATGATTAAAGATGAAGAGCACTTTTCATATGCCTTTTGGCCATTCAATTTCTTCTTTTTGGAAGCTTCTGTTCATTTCTTCTCCCCATTTTTTGATGGGGTTGGCTGTTTTCTTCTTGTGGAGTGCTACCAGTGCCTGATATATTCTGGATATTAACCCCTTGTCAGATGGGCATTGGGTGAATATCCTTTCCCACTCTGTGGATTGTCTTTGTATCTTGGTCACCGTTTCTTTTGAGGTGCAGAAGCTTTTCAATTTTATATAATCCCATTTGTTTATCTTTGCTTCCATTTGCTTGGTCAGTGGTTGTGTCTCGTCTTTAAAGATACTTTTCGTTTAGATGTCATAGGCCGTAAAGTATCAGTTTTTTTTCTTCTTTAGTATTATTTATTCATCAAGAAATCAGAAGTGTTACAAAAGCCCAGAGGGACCCAGCCTACCTTTGATATATCTAGTCATCTGAGGGAAGGGGGTTTGAAGCTACACACAGCAATGCCTAGGGCTTATGCCTAGCTCAAACTCAGGGATCACTCCTGGCAGTGCTCAGAGGATCTTTTGTGGCACAAGGGATCAAACTAGGATCGACTGCATGCAAGGCAAGTACCTTAACCCCCCCCCTACAGCATTTCCAGGGTTTAAATATATAGCCTGAGTAGAAGCAGTTCAGGCCCAAAAGCACTAGGATCACATGCAGAAGAATCTTGTTTTCTCACACTAGGCAGCTCACCCCAACACAGGGGTGAGAAACTTCACAGGGTGCTAATATCCTCAAGGTGGGGGGATAGGAAGGGAAACTGGATTCAGGGTATAAGCTTCATGGGGGGGAACAATTTCACATAATATCAAGTGAAATCTTCTGCCCAGATCACATGAAAGATCAGAAGATCAAAAAGATCATGTCAGTTAAGTACATCTAGTCTTTATGTAGGACCTAAAAGATAGATTTTAAAATTCATCATTGCATATAGCAATTACTCTCTTTCAATTCTACAAGTAGTCAAAGGCTATAAGCAATTCATATATATATATGAATATATATAGACATATATGTCTGTATATATATTCATATATATAAACTCAATAAATAAGTGAATATATATACACACACATATGTGTCATATATATGAATATATATACTGACATATATGTGTCTATATATATTTATATATATAGACACATATATATGTCTGTATATTTATGTCTGAATATATATACCAGACATATGTGTCTATATATGCATATATATATATATATAGACACATATATATGCTCTGTATATATATTCATATATATATATGTCTGTTATATATTCACTTATTTATTGAGTTTGAGGACCACGTTTGGCAGTGCTTAGGTCTGTCTTCTGGCTGTGTGCTCAGGAATCATTCTTAGCAATGCTCCCAGAACTATATATGGTGCCAAGGATTGAAGCAGGATTTTCCCCTTATGGCAAGCATCCTAACCTCTGTTTGTTGTCTCTTAGGCCCAGTCTTAAGCAATTATGTAGCATGTTCTATGATTAGTGTTCTCAAGATACATAGTCATTTAATGGTTACAATAGTAGGCACTGCTATGATCCAATTTTACAAAGAGAGGAATTGAGTGAAGTGAAATTATTTGTGTAGGTGTTGGACAGTCTGATTAATCCAGTCTCCAGCCTGGCTTGTCAGAAACCCAGCCTACAAGGACCCACCACGCAGAGACCCGCCCTTCAGAGGAGAGTATTTCAAGCCCAGGAATGCTTGAGCCTAAGACACAGGTACACCGGGCAGAGCAGAAACCAGCTTTCCTTGTTGTGCGCAGCCCGCTGCGCGGTCAGGCAATTTACCTCCAAATTACCGTAAATATTTTACCCACCCCTCTGAGAGAGCCCCACAAAGTAATGAGAATATAGCGCCCGCATGGCAGAGCCTGGCAAGCTGTCCGATGCGTGTTCGATATGCCAAATCCAGTAACAGAAATGTTTAGGGCTGGACATGTAATGCGATTTGGAGACAACCGCTGGACTAGAGCCATTACCGACTGGATCCCACGGGATGTCAAAAGATCACGTGGCCGCCCACCTACAAGATGGTCAGACTTCCTTGTAAAGACCCTGAAGGAACGGTTTGAGGCTCTTCATATTCCTGAATCAACCAGATGCCATTGGGCTACATTGGCACGTGATAAGGTCCAATGGAAATGTTACTGGTGCCTGCTCGAGCAAATCGATGAATAACGGGATTCAAGTGATCAAGTGACCAAGTGTTGGACAGTCTGTTTTCATTAGGCTAGTCTATATTGGAAATAAAGTAGGAGCACGAAGGTATAGTTCTGCATAGATTTGTAAACATTGAGCTATGAAACCTAAGGGTGACTTTAGAGGTGACATATCAGTACAGCTCCTTTTTCCTGTTCATTTGTTGTGGTGTTTATTTGCTTATTAATTAATTGATTGTTCTGGGGCCACATTCAACACTGCTGTGTTCACTTCTGGTGATATTTGAGGGAAACATATAAAGTGCCAGGGATCAGACCAAGTCAGCCACGTGCAAGACAAGTGCCTCAATCACTGTCTTATCTCTTTGGCCCCGATGCAACTCTTTCTTTTGCAAGACCAACAAAAAAGACATAATACAATGATCTTGGCAGATCTCCAAGCCTCTGACTTGACACAATTTCCTTTCCTTTTGTACTATTTAACTTTACAAGCACTTATTTGATTATTAAAGTTAGCATTTACTTAGCTGATTATTTAGATATAATATGCATAATATTATAAACTTTATGAAATATGCTTCAGTGGTTTTTAGTATATTCACCAAGCTGTGCAACTATCACAGCTAACTTAAAAACATTTTAATTATCTCTGTGCTATAATCAGTGACATTTTATTTCATTATGCTTGCAGTCCTTGCCTACTTCCTCTACAAAGTTGTCTACATTGGACATACTATATACATAATATCAAATGGTTTTCTGGCCTGAATTCTGTCATTAACCATAATATCTTAAGGTTCATCCATGGGCAGCATATATTCATACATTATTCCCTTATGACTGCATTATACTCCATTGTAGGGATATCTGGACTATTGTATGGATCCAAACATGTGCCATATTTGGAATATTGGATGGATTGGGGTTGTCTCCATATTTTGCATATTATGAAACAATGTTACAGTAAACATTAATGTACTTTTTTTGGTGTGAACGTGTTTTCAATTTTGGGGTAAATACATATCTATGTACGTGGAATTACGTCGTCATATTCAAAAAATAGCTGCTCCATTTTATATCTTGCCAGTTCTGGATTCAAGTGTCTCTCAGATATTAGCAAAAAACTTGTTATTTCACAAGAACTTAAAAAAATAGTTATTTCAATGAATGTGAAGTGTTTTTCATTTGTGACACAATTTTATTTTTTATTATACTTGTTTCAGAGAATTTGACATGATTTCTCATTGTGATAATTTGCATAGCATTGACTAATAATGTTGAGGATATTCTCATGTATTTTGATAAATGTATATTCAAAGACCCTATTTTTACCCTCTCCCTTTTATTTGGTTTGTTTGGAGATCACACTCAGATGACTTATTCTGGCTCTATGCTCAGGGATCACTCCTGATGGGACAAAGGACCATATGTATAGAGACAGGGATTGAGCCCAGGTCAGTCATATGCAAAGCTCACCTACTGTACTATCACTCCAGCCTCAAAAACTCTATTTTTAAATTAAATTGTCTTTTCAATATTGAGTTGTAATATTCTTTCTGTATATAGGATTCATCAGACATATGATTTGTAAATACTTTCTCCCACTCTCATTCAATTTCTGGGTTGTGTCGGTTTGAAACAAAAGTTTTAATTTAAAGAGCTCTGATTTATCGATTTTTCTTTGGATGCTTGTTGCTTTAGATATTATTTACAAAAATTCTTTACATAATCTAAGGTCACCAAAATTTATACTTATGTGTCCCTCTAAAAATCTTTTATTTATTTATTTGTTTGTTTGTTTGTTTGTTTGTTTATTTATTTGTTTGCTCTTTGGGTCACACCCAGAGTCACTCAGGGGTTACTCCTGGCTCTTTGCTCAGGAATTAGTCCTGATGGTGTGTAGGGGACCATATGGGATGCCGGGATCGAACCCAGGTATCAAGTCTGGGTCGGCCACGTGCAAGGCAAATGCCCTACCTGCTGGGCTATCACTCCGCCCCCTCTAAAAATCTCAACAGTTCTAAACTCTCACATTTAGGTCTTTGATTCATCTTAAATAAATTTGTATATGTAGCCCGGGAGGTAAACTTCATTTTTTTGTATGCGGCTATCAGTTGTCATAGCACCATTTGTTGAAAAGACTATTCTTTCCTCTTGAATTGTCTTGGCATCCCATTGGTACATTTATTTTTAATATTAAAATAAGTACCTTTTCTCTATGACGCAGGATGATTCAGCTAATCGTTGTGTTGTTTTTCCGAACTGATCGGACTATAACAATGTCTGTAATTATGTTGTTTCATCTGTAAAATGAGGGCAATGACCTCATTTTACTGCCGTCTACCATTTAAGTAATATGCTACCTTGCTGAAGACAGAGGTCTATCATATCTTTCAAAATATTGTTCCACTTATAAGTTCCTGTTTTGAAATTGGTATTGTTGAAAAACTTTATTTAGTTATTTATTTTACTTTTGGGGTCACACTTGGCAGTGCTCAGGGGTTAGTCCTGCACTTAGGAATTACTCCTGGCAGTGCTCATGGGACCATATGGGATGCCAGGGATGGAACTCGGACCTGCTGCATGCAAGGCAAATGCCCTACCCACCATCCTATTGTTCCAGCCCCCTGTTGAAAAACTTTAGAGTCTGATCTGGATTGGAATCCTGGCCCCATTTTTAAAATTTTTTTAAATTTTTTATTTTATTTTACCATTACGCTTTATATCAACTCTGTTGTTACAAATTTGTTCATGGAAATTTGCTATAGATATTAAATATACCATCACCAATCCCACCACCATTGCACCTTCCCACCACTGCTATCTCTAATTTTCCCGCCCATCCTTTAAGCCTGCCACGATAGCAGTCCCTCAATAATTTATTTTATATTGTTTATTATAATTTGCTACAGGAATGATCTAAACATGCTTCCTCAGAAAGAAAGTTGGTAAAGATTGTTGTTTCTAGATTCTGTCTATTGTGAATAGTGCTGCGATGAACATCAAAGTGCAGATAGTGTTTCTTCTGTGTGTTTTGGGTCTCCAGGTTATATTCCCAGGAGTGGTATTGCTGGATCAAATGGGAGCTCAGTATCAAGTTTTTTGAGGAATGTCCGTATTGTTTTCCCAAAGGGCTGGACCAGTCGGCACTCCCACCAACAGTGGATAAGAGTTCCTTTCTCCCGCCATACATGCCAGCACTGGTTGTTTTTGCTTTTGGAACTTGGCCCCATTTCTTACTAGGTGTTTGATGTTGGGTTAGTTAGTTTTCATCTGACAATTGGATTATAATAAGGATTAAAATATTATGTAAATGTTTACTAAAATATTTAACAAAATTACTGTTTACTAATTTATTCTTTTGTCCATCCATTCGTTTAGGGAGAACTTTCAAGTAGCTCTGAGATAAACAAATTAATAAATAAAGCCATTGCTCTCAACAGCTTTCTTTGTATTTCTAGACAAAGCAATAACCTAATAAATTAACAAAATGATTGACATCATGTCAAGTAGAGATTGTGTGAGGGGTGAAAACAATCAAGTGGATTTTTTCAGAATAAAGTAAGAGCAGATGGTTCTTTTTAAAGAAACAGGCAGCCTTTTCAAAGAAGGTAATATTTGAGTAGAGTTCAAGATGAAAGTAGTGAGACACATCACGAAAGTTCCTGTATGCATTTACAATTTGGGGAGCACCGGCCTTTGTTGTCAAAATACTGGTGTCTGGTTGGCAGTCTGAGGATGCTTTTATAATTATTGGGGAAATGTTAAGTAAGATTTTTAACTCATCATTCATTTTTAATTTTGTGAGATGATGAGCTTTGTCCTTTGTTTTTATGAGGTGATGGGTGTTTCATTGCCTATCTTGATTTAGAAGACTTGAAAGTACAAAACTTGGGCCGGAGTGATGTCACAGTGGTTACGGCATTTGCCTTGCACGCAGCCAACCTGGATTCAATTCCCCGTATCCCATATGGTCCTCTGAGTACTGCCAGGAGTAATTCCTGAGTGCAGAGCCAGAAGTAACCTCTGAGCATTACCGGTGTGACCCAAAAACTAAAAAAAAAGTACGAAACTTGAGTTGTATTGCCAAACTTGTTTTTTTTTCTGTTTTTTGTTTTTTTTTTTCATTTTAAAAGACTTATTTTTTTTAAGTATTTTATTATACCACCGTGAGATATACAAATAAAAAGATATACAATTAAAAAGTTCATGTTTGGGCTTTGGTCATACAGTGTTTCAGCACCCGTCCCCCCCACCAGTGCCCATCTCCCACCAACAACATCCCCAGTTCCTCCCCCTTCCCCAGCCCTGCTCCATGGCAGGTTCTTTATTTCTTTGCCTTTTCTCTCTCTTTCTCTTTTCCTTCCCTTCCAGACTATGGATTACAGAACATACATTAAAAGGTTGTCATGTGAATCCTTTTGCCTCTATTTAATGCTCAGTTCTAGGTTGGCATTAGTACCCTCGACCTATTATTAGCACCCTGTTCCATTTTCTGTCTTTCCTAAACTCTGACTCCCACCCGTTTGTGATAATTTCCACCTTTGACAAGACCTCCCGATATATGCTTCACTTGACCTTGGATATTGGTATCATAATATGTACATATATATTTATGCCATGCAAATAAATGCAGTCATTCTGTATCTGTCTCTCTCCTTCTGACTAATTTCGCTCAACATAATCTTTCTCCATGTCCATCCATTTATAGGCAATATAACTTCATTTTTTCCTAACAGCTGCATAGTATTCCATTGTGTAGATGTACCAAAGCTTCTTTATCCAGTCATCGATTTTCGGGCACTCTGGTTGCTTCCAGATTCTGGCTATTGTGAATAATGAATTGAAGGGACTTTCCTCAAGATAGTTACAGCCATCTACCAAAAGCCCACAGCAAGCATCATTCTAAATGGGGGAAAAGTTGAAAGCCTTCCCCCTGAGATCAGGGACAAGACAAGGTTGCCCCCTCTCACCTCTTTTTATTCAATATAGTACTGGAAGTACTTGCCATAGCAATCAGAGAAGAAAAGGACATCAAGGGCATCCAGATAGGCAAGGAAGAAGTCAAGCTATCATTATTTGCAGATGACATGATATTATACCTAGAGAACCCTAAACTCTCTACCAAAAAACTCCTAGAAACAATAGACGCATATAGTACAGTGGCAGGATACAAAATCAACACCCAAAAGTCAGTGGCTTTCCTATATACAAATAACGAAAGAGAAGAAAAGGATATTAAGGAAACTATTCCATTCACAATTGTGCCACAGAAAATCAAATACCTAGGAATCAACTTACCCAAGTATGTAAAGGACCTGTACAAAGAAAACTACAAGACACTGCTCCAAGAGATAAAAGAGGACACAAGGAAATGGAAACACGTTCCCTGTTCATGGCTGGGGAGAATCAACATTGTCAAAATGGTAATACTCCCTAGAGCTCTGTACAGATTCAATGCAGTCCCTATGAGGATACCGATGACATTCTTCAAAGAAATTGACCAAACGCTCCTGAAATTTGTATGGAACAAAACCCCCAAGGATAGCTAAAGCAATCCTCGGGAAAAAGAAGATGGGAGGCATCACCTTTCCCAACTTCAAACTGTACTACAAGGCAGTAGTAATTAAAACAGCATGGTATTGGAATAAAAACAGACCTGTGGACCTATGGAATAGAATTGAGTATCCTGACACCCAACCTCAAACACATGATCATTTAATCTTTGATAAAGGTGCAATGAGTCTAAAATGGAGTAAGGAAAGCCGCTTCAACAAGTGGTGTTGGGAAAACTGGGCAGCAACATGTAAAAAAATGAATTTGGACCTGTGTCTAACACCATGCACAAAAAATCAGATCAAAATGGATTAAAGATCTCAATATCAGACTTGAATCCATAAAGTACATTGAAGAAAATATAGGAAAAACCCTCCACGACATTGAAGCTAAAGGCATCTTCAAAGGTGAAACATCACTAACAAAGCAACTAGAAGAAAGGATAAACATATGGGACTACATGAAACTAAAAGCTTCTGCACCTCAAAAGAAACAGTGACTAAGATACAAAAGCAGTCCACAGAATGGGAAAGAATATTCACCCAATACCCATCTGATAAGGGGTTAATATCCAGGATATATCAGGCACTGGTAGAACTTTACAAGAAGAAAACAAACAACCCCATCAAAAAAGGGGGAGAAGAAATGAACAGAAACTTCAGCAAGGGAAGAAATTCGAATGGCCAAAAAACATATGAAAAAATGCTCATCATCACTAATCATCAGAGAGATGCAAATCAAAACAACAATGAGATACCACTTTACACCACAGAGACTGGCACATATTCAAAAGAGCAAGAACAACAAGTGCTGGCGTGGATGTGGGGAAAAGGGGACACTCATCCATTGTTGGTGGGAATGCCGGCTGGTACAGCCTTTCTGGAAAACAATATGGACCTTCCTCCAAAGACTAGAAATTGAACTCCCATTTGACCCAGCCATACCACTCCTGGGAATCTACTCTGGGAAACCAAAAATACGCAGCGCGAAACACCAGCCAAACTTGTTTTTGAAATTATTCCCTGTGTATAAAATCACCAGCTCTGAGATACACAAATTAATAAATAAATTAATTTGTCAATTTATTTATTAACAAATAAGTTTATTTGTTAATAAATAAACAAATAAAATTGATTTTTATTTGCACATGGGATCATGTGTCTTAAAGCACATGATCTCTAAAATTCAGAAATGTTGTTTCAGTTCATTATGAAGAGACAACATTTTCTAACAGCCATTGTTATCACCAGGGAATGGCCGAGCAGATCAAGAGTCTAAAAGGAAGTTTCTGTAGACCTACAAAATGTGAATATGTAAATATGGAATGGAATTGACCAGATACTTAGATCACACTAAATATTCTTCAAAGAAGACTCAGTGGGGCCGGAGGCGATAGCCCAGCGGATAGGGCATTTGCCTTGCACACGGCTGGCCTGTGCCGGCCTGGGTCGACCCCCCCGGCATCCCATATGGTCCCCTGAGCACCGCCGGGAGTAATTCCTGAGTGCAGAGCCAGGAGTAACCCCCTGAGCGCCGCGGGTGTGATCCAAAAAGCAAAAAAAAAAAAAAAAGAAGAAGAAGACTCAGTGGGAATGCAACAATCTGATAAATTGTCTAAGGTTGATTTGAGGTTTGGCCAGGAGCTCTCTGTTTCTGTACTTCTTTCCATTTGTTCATACATAAGATGGGGAAATCTTTTCTAAGGGAAATCTTCTTGTGTAATCTCATTTTACTTTTCATCAGTAAAGTTGAGCAGATGTCCTTCTCTCTTGATAACATATTTTATAAAGTGTGTTAAGGTCTTAGTTTCTAAATATGCTTAGTAATGTTTTATACTTAACATATGTATGTCCCAGTAATGTCATTATAAAAGCCATGCTACCTCAATTTGGAAGCTTGATTATTAGATACAAGTCAATGACAGCGAAGTACCAAGATAAGATGGTATTAGGGAAAGACTTCACACTTAATATCCTTATAGACTGAGTTTGATTCAGCCTTTGTCACATGTCAGGGACCCCCGCCTGGGGCCCCAACAGTGCCGGGAAGCGAAGTTCCCCTTCTACTTCCGAACCCGGCAGGTAATGGATGAAAACTCAGGAATCCGATGCAGTTTTAAAAGGGCTTTACTATCACAGGTTCCAATATGCAATCCAAGAGCAGGGAAAACCTCCAGACTCTGGATTCCCAGCTAGGCCCCAGCCACTTGTAGGCCAAGATGGCTGCCACCAAGTGTTGAGGCCCAACAGAGAATAGAGAGGATGGAGAAGCAAAACACCAAGGGAAGCCGAAATGGCAAA
>JAJIBD010038415.1:0-18517 GCA_021461705.1 Cryptotis parvus
GGAAGGAGATATAAAGACGCAAAGAAATGACATACAGAATCTGCCAAGTAGTTGAGGTGCGGGAGGGGGAGGGAGGTGGGGACATTGGTGATGGTAGATGGGTTTGGGTGGAGGGATGGGTGTTGGAACACTGTAGATCCAAAACTCTACATGAGCATCTTTCAATTGTATGTCTAAAATGGTGTAATAATATTTGGGGGGGAAAATAATAAAAATTAAATAAAAAATCATGCAGTTTATACTTTAAATTAGTTAAAATTTATACAACATAGGAAAAGTATGAATTCATATAGTTTATACTCTAAATTAGTTTAAATTTATACAATATAGGATGTTGAATTGGCACATTTACATATTAAAAAAGAAAGCTAGGAATTAAGTAAGCGTGCTAAACGATGCATATGTAAGGAGAAAGGGGGTGGCAGTATTTGAAAAGAATGTAAAAGGTTTGACTTTACACAAAAAGAGAAATGGCGAAGTTATAGGCCACACTCAAGAGCATGTTTTGATACTTTTTTAAAAATTAGACTAAGTTGCCAAGCAAAGCATGGGGCCAAAAAATGCAGAATTCTCTTACGGAGGCCCTGAATTTGGGAAACAACACAGTACTGTTTATTCTGTGTAATGGTGTTATTGTTGCACTAAACATAAGTGGTTGTAAAGTGATTCTGTATGTTAGTGTAAATGTGTAAATATTTCTGTTATGACATCCTTATGTACACTGACCATGAATATTTTATTTCATGGTGAGCTTAAATTAAATCCATTACAATAAAAGGGAGGTATTTGATCCTGAAGTAAAACTGGCATGATTGCTAATATCCTGGAACCCACTGAGCATGGAATTACTAGTAATAATATCACTCATATAGATGCTTAAGAACCCTGGAGTCTTAAGAAGGCAACTCCATTGATTCCAAAACCTCTTTAAGTAGATTTTAACAGATGTGAGATGAACGACAAAATAAATGGAGCCTAATATGAATAATCAGCCACAAGGTGGCATTTGAATACTGATATACTTATTTTGGAATAGAAATATATCTATTTATTTAAAAAAAGTTTTTCCAACACCAGTTCCTCCACCATTGCTCATTTTCCACCATCAAGGAATAGTACTTACTATATCTTAAGTACTGTATCACTGTATCACTGTCTTCCTGTTCATCATTGATTTGCTCGAGCAGGCACCAGTAACATCTCCATATGACCTGTCACATGCAAGTAGAGCCCAAGGACACCTGCTTGCTCCAGGAACATAAAGAGCCTCAAACCATTCCATCAGGTCATGGGAATGAGGTCTATAATTGTTACTGGTATCTGGCATATCAAATACGACATGGGTAGCTTGCCAGGCTCTGCCGTGACGGGTAGCATAATCTTGTAGTCATCTCAAAATCCAGCATTTATTGATGAACAGTGCGGCCTCTTGCTTTGGAAGTACCAGTTACTAATAGTTGCCACAGTATGTTGTTGTACTTTAATATTTTAATAGGTATTTTGCTGTAAGTTTGTTCTCCTTATTTATGTGTGCTCAGTGATGCTTATCTTTTCCTTTACGGTTCTGAGTTCACTTTCTTGGTTACAAGGTTTTCCCAAGATCGTCCAGTACTTTACGCTTTTCTTAATATCAAATCATACACTTTTCCAATTTACTTTTGTATTTATGGAAGTTGAGGGCCCAACTTATTTTTCCAGATAGATATTGAATTATAATGTTTTATTAAATAAATCATTCTTTCCCCACTGGTTTTAATTATTATCATCATCTTTTAAAATTTTTGTTTATATAATGAGATCTATTTTTGGGGACTCTGTTCTGTTCTACTAACCTACTTGTCTATTTTGACGTCAGCACTATAGACGTGATGATAGTCTTAACTTACATCTATCAGTGCAGAATTCCTCAACACCCTGGCCTGCTTCTCTTTTTTATACTTTAGTGGTTGCTCTTTCTTAAGAGTATTAAGTGTGTGTGGGGAAGCGGGGAGGTAATACTGCAAACCTGCTAAGATTTTCATTGGAATCAATGGAAGACCAGTTTCCCAAGGCTTGCTAGACCAGTTTCTGAAATGTGCTGCTTTTTATTAAAAAAATTTTGGGGGGTTCACACACAGCGATACTCAGGGCTTACTCCTGGCTCAGCATCCAGGAATTATTCCTGGCGGTACTTGGGGGCCATAATGGCATGCCAGGGATCGAACTTGGGTCAGCCACATGCAAGGCAAATGCCCTACCTGCTGGATTATCGCTCCAGCCCCGCTTTCATTCAAGTTTAACATGGCTCCAGGTGAACTCATCTTAAACTTAACAGCAGCCCATCTGCTGACAGCCCTCGCTCTGTCCAAACACTATCCTTCCCGCTACAACGGATACAAATATTAAGGTCAAGTTTGCTCCTGTGTCTTTCTCAATCTTTTGACTTTTCTCTCAACCTTCTTTTTAATCCCAAGTGCCGTTAGATTACTTTGGTTTAGGCCCATGTTGTTACCAGACAACTTAAGCAACTCTCGGTGGCCTTCTTTCCCCAACTTCATGGCGCACACTACTATGCTGTAACTTTCCATATCTCTCAGTGGTTTATCAGTGTCACGGTTTTCATTACAAAGATGTCAAAATGCAATTCTTTTGCTCTTAATTTAAATCCTTCGTAATCGGTCCCCTAATTCATGTTCTTTGTCTAAATCCTCCCACGAAATCTCCCCAATTCTTTTCTTTTGTGATAAAGAACTTTCTTCTGTTTTGGCATCAGGGCCTCAGAACTTCTGAAAGTGCTTCCCTGAGCTGCAGGCTTGGTCACCTTGAGGATCCTGATGTGTCTGGCCTGGCTGAGGGCTCGGCATTGCCCACCGGTCAGTTGATCCACACGCCTCTGAAGCAGGGGGACAGATGTGAGGACACATTCTTGCGATGCATCTCAAAGTGCCTGTACTCTCCGGATGTAGTGGAGGCAGTCCGGGTGGATGACAATGGTCTTCCGTACCTTCATCATGGTCACCACATGAAATAGGACCCGCCCCTTGGCTGGGGCATTACTGTGTGTCGTGGGAGTTGGGAAAGAGGCCAGATGCTGTGGTAGGCTCACTTGGTCTGTATGTCCTATGGAAAGGGGAAATCGCAATGGCCACTTTCATCATGGACTGCCATGGGCTGGAGAGGAAACCATGACCTGAACTCTCTGTCTGTAAAATACCAGAGTACTTGACTTTTGGCATTACTTTTCTCCCTGCCTGCAATGAATGAGTTTCTTTCCAATTACTTTTACTTTAAAGTTTAGGTCAAACTTTGAGGGGCTAAAACACGAGCCGGGAAGACACTTGCCTTTGCCGACCTGGTTTACCTGGTTTCAATCCCCACCATTTGATATGGTCCCCAGGGCACATCCAGGAGTGATTGCTGAGTGCAGAGCCAGGAGTAACCCCCTGAGCATCACTGGGTGGTTGGACCCCCCCAAAAACAAAACAAAACAAACAAAACAATGCCGCGAGTCAGCTAGGAAGCAAACTACGAAGGTGAGCCCCAGCATTCTACTTCCTTATATCTTTGGCAGCAATGAGCTCAGCACCACAGGAAATCTCATTTAAGATGATTTACGGGGCCGGAGCCATAGCCCAGAGGGTAGGGCGTTTGCCTTGTTCGCGGCCGGCTTGTGCCGGCCTGGGTTCGATCCCCCGGCATCCCATATGGTCCCCTGAGCACCGCCAGGAGTGATTCCTGAGGGCAGAGCCAGGAGTGGCCCCTGAGCATTGCTGGGTGTGACCCCAAAAAAGCAAAAATAAATAAATAAAAAATAAAATAAAGTTCTTGTTTATTAAAAAAAAAGATGAATTACGTATCAATAATGACAATCCTTTGTCTCGTGGAACTTAAAATTCACTTGAAGTGCTTGTTTATTCTGCTCATTCTATGTGGTGAACCCCAGTGCAAATCAGTACTTTTAAAAGAATGTAACTTAGGGCCGGAGCGATAGCCCAGCGGGTAGGGCGCTTGCCTTCAGACGCGCCGCCTGTTGTGCCGGCCCGGGTTCGATCCCCGCATCCCATATGGTCCCCAAGCACCGCCAGGAGTAATTCCTGAGTGCAGAGCCAGGAGTAACCCCCTGAGCATTGCCAGGTGTGACCCAAAAAGCAAAAAAAAAAAAAAAAAAACCGGTTAAAAAAAAAATAATGTAACTTAGGGCTGGTAAGGTGTCACAGCCATAAGGCACTTGCCTCGCACAGAGCCGATACAGGTTCAATCCCTAATACTACATGTTTCCCCTAAGCCCCGCCAGGAGTGGCCCCCGAGCCAGGAGGAAGTCCTGAGCACTGGCGTGGTGTGGGCCCCCTGCCTGAGAAACACAGCCCACATTTAAGCAGACTGTGTGCTCAGAGTCCACCGTAGGGCCCTGCGAGCCGCCCAGGGGTCAAGGCGCCCTGTGCTGCCGCCTGGGCCTGAGAACTACGAAGAGGATCCTCTGAGCACTTCCAGAGATCCCGAAGAGTGCTCCCTGAGCACTTCTAGAGAGCACCTACCTCCCAAAATAAAATAAAGCACACTTGTAAACGGAAGGGAAACACATCCTATGAATGAGCCCTTCTAAGGGACTACATTTTAAAAAACCATCTTACATCCTGAAAGCACTTCCCGATGCTTTCTCTCAAAGCATCCCAGAAAAATAAATATAGCCTTTCCTTAATTATTCACGAGATGAAAGGAACTGGTAGGCTTTTAGCTCCAGTCTGTTACTTAAGCACCATAAAAAGATACACATTTAATTAATAGTATAATAAAGATTCCCTATAGCCCAATAAAGAGATAAGGCTCCTACTTCTTAGGATCTTATATGCTTAAATTAAGTAACAAATATAAAGAATTGTTTTGCTTTCTCTATTTTTCTGGAATACATTTTCAGTAGTCTTTTTAAAATGCAATTCCAATGAAAAAAATCTTAAGTACATACTTATATTATAGCCCTCTTTCCTTCTCCAGTCATTTGTTCTTTTTATAACCAAGTGATAGGATCAACAGTCATAATTTCTTGTCATCTAACAGAAAACAACTTATTTAATTTTATCTTTTAAAAACCTCTTGTAATGGTTAATTTTATATGTCAATTTGATTAGGACATAAAGTGTCCAGGGCATTTGGGGGTTTCTGTGTGAGATATTTTTAGAAGAGGTAAACACTGAAATTTTTAGATTGAATATATATTGCTCCTCCATAATTTGGTTGGGCCACACCCAATCAGCTGAAGCCCCTGCAGAAGAATAACCTTTCCACAAAAGGTGTTCTGCCATCTGTGGATGCAAATTGAGTCATTGGGTCTCCAGCTTTTTGAACTCACCAGTTCCCATAATTATGTGAATTTCCTTTAATTTCTCTTTCACTGGTCTTTTTTCTTTGGAAAACTCTCACTAGCATATATCTCATTTTATTGTTGACTAACTGCATTCTAATTAAAAAGTCCTATAAAGGCAAAACTAGTGTCTTGCATACAAGATTGTCTGGTATCTCCATGGTTCAGGCTAACCTGTAATATGTATGTGAATAATTTTTTTGGGTTTTTTTCTTTTTGGGTCACACCCGAAACGAGGAGGTGTTACTCCTGGCTCTTTGCTCATTAATTACTCATTACTCCTGGCGGTACTTAGGGGACCATATAGGATGCCCAGGACCGAACCTGGGTCAGCCGTGTGTAAGGTAAACACCCTACCCGCTGTGCTATCTCTCTGGCCCCCTGTATGTAAATAATTATTTGCTGAATAAAAGTATTTTGTTGAGGGTTAAGGGGGTGTGTTTAGGGTGTTTAGGGATGTCAACAAAGGGGAAAAGTATACCAACTTGGAAAATGGCACCTACACAACCAGGTAGTGGCAGCACTACATTTATATAAAAGTGAAAGAAAAGAAAAACTTTTCTAGAGGGTAGACATATTATGACTAAGTAGGGAAGCTTATGTAAATTGATAAAGAAAGAGATGATATATTTCTTGAATTTGCTAATGTATTTGGAAATTATATGCACTTATAATAAAATAGGAGACTCATAAAATGATGCTCTGGTCAGTGTGCAGACTACAATTACATAGCTTTTGGTGAGACCATGAGTCTTGCTCATGAATTTAACTGAATGTAAACCATAAGCAAACCAATGTTCATTCTGAGTATAAATGTTGCTTCCTCTGTTAAGAAAGAAATGGCAGGTTTAATAATTAAAAGGTAGGATGAAGGGAACCTTAAAAATGTTTTGTTGGTGGTTGTCAGGACTAAGTGACTATGAATCAAAGGGATTCTGTGTCATGTTTGTAAATGGCAAATTCTTTTTAGGAATCACTGTGCATGAGCCATAGTGCTGGGATGTAGAAGGTCTTCCAGTGTAAACAGTTTCACCAAAACACCTATATCCCATGGACAAATGCAGTCATTCTGTATCTGTCCCCCCCTGACACATAAGATCTAATGAAAAAATACATATTCTGTAAATATATACTTTAGATTAATTTTAATGAGCTAAACAAAGTGGAATACAAACCTTTAAATAAGCTTTATCTCATCTCTATTTTCCCTGCTTCTCAATGATAGCTCTGGCAAATTCCATTGCCTCTGGTACACTTTGAATATGATAATGACACATTTGCAGATATTCAAATCCAGTCCAGTAAAGCATAAAACTTTAACCTTGTCTCCAGTTCCCAGTTCTCCCTTTTTCTCTTCAGCCCCTGAAATTCAGGAATGTACAGTGAGGATGAAAGTGGTACTAAGCTTTCATGGATGTTCTTCCTTGATCTCACTCTTTTCTTCCATTCACTGTTTTCCTTAGCAGAGATGGGACAGGAAATAGGGTAAGTAAATGGAGCCAAACGTCTCTTCAAAAGATACTGATGCAGTGTCAGCTGTCCTTGGTCTTATAACCCCAAATCCTGACACTCTTAAAGGTATAATAGATAGATTCTTCATAGACTCTTAGTAGGGACCCTTGACCTCACCTATATCCAAACAGTCTAGCTGACCCCCTTCATTCCAGTTCCTGTTTCCCTTGTCTAGAGCTTTAATCTTTTTAATTTCCGTAACCAGATCTGATGTGCGGAGTGGTGGGATGGGCTTTTGAGGGGTGAGAGGGGCTTTTTGTCACACCCAGACATGCTCAAAGGTTACTCCTGGCTCTTGATCACTTGAACACTTGACATCCTGTTATTCATCGATTTGCTCCAGCGGGCGCCAGTAACATCTCCATTTGACCCTATCACATGCCAGTGTAGTCCAATGGCATCTGGTTGCTTCGGGAATACAAAGAACCTCAAATCATTCGTTCAGGGTCTTGACAAAAGTCTGATCATCTTGTAGGTGGGCGGCGACGTGATCTTTGACATCTCGTGGAATCCAGTCTGTAGCGACTCTAGTCCAGTTGGTCGTCTCCAAATCGCGTTACATGTACAGCCCATCTGAGTTTCCGGATGCTTGGCAAATGCGACAGCATCACTGACCCTGGAACAGCAACATAGGTCGGAACTCGGATTCTTTCTCACTTGAGTGAGGTGTGATATTCCAAGCATAGCTCTTTCAATTCCTCTTTGGGAGACCCGAATAGCATTCTCATCCTGCTTTCATAGGGCCCAGGTCTCTGAGGCGCATGTTAATGCAGGGAGAACAGTGGAGTCAAGAGATGTGCCCAGAGCTGGAGGTTCATTGTCTTTTTTTCGCTATTTCTCCAATGTTTTTGAACGCATTCCATGCTGCTCTCTTCCTCCTGCAGCTCACGTTTTAGGTCCTTGATCATGTTGACTTCTCAACCTAGGTACACATAACTGCTGCATTCAGAGATGTCTGTTCCATTGAGAGTGAAAGGGCCTCTGGAACTAGTTCATTTCTCATGAACATAATTTTGTTGAGATTCAGCTGTAGACCTAGCTTTCCACATTCTTTGTTAAAGTCGGCCAGCATTTGTGCTCTTGGCTAATGTTTGGTGTTATTAGAACGATGGCATCAGTGAAGCGGAGGTGGTGTAGTTGCCGACCATCTATCTATCTTCACTCTCATTCCTTCCCCATTCTAATTGTCGCATGATGTTCTTGAGGGTGGCACTGAAGAGTTTTTTGGTGAAATGGTATCACCCTGCCCAACCCCTCTTTTGACATCAATGATCACTTCCTTGTAGAATGGTGAGATCCTGGGTGATGAATCCGTAATACAGCTCATGAAGGATCTTGATGGATTGGTTTGAACGCCCTGTTTGGCTAGGGCCTAGATGACTG
This sequence comes from Cryptotis parvus, assembly GCA_021461705.1. NCBI lineage: Eukaryota > Metazoa > Chordata > Mammalia > Eulipotyphla > Soricidae > Cryptotis > Cryptotis parvus. The sequence goes on from JAJIBD010038415.1 coordinate 8,234, forward strand.
CTTCAGTCTCCACACAGAATCAAAGGCTTTCTTTAAATCAATGAACGTGAGACTAGAGCAGCATCTTGAACTCCCTACAAACTTCAGTGAGCTTGGTTACTATGGGGATATGGTCGATTGTGCTGAATCCTTTTCGAAAGTCACCTTGCTTGGTTGTCCCTTCATCTAATGTTCTGCCAATCCTGTTCAGGATGACTCGAGTGAACAGCTTGTAGATGATGGACAGCAGGCAGATGGGGCGATAGTTGCCAATGTTGTGGATGTCTTCCCTTCTCAACAGTAGAACTGTCCTGCTGGTTTTCCACTGGGAGGGCACCTATGCTTAGACAGGTAGTATGTGAAGAGCTGAGCCAGTGTATTGATTTGAGTACTGACAACAGATTCTTCAGGTGTTCGGGTCTGACTTTGTCTGGGCCTGGTGCTTTTCCCCTTCTTTACCAGACAAATTGGCATTTGATTTCAGAAGGGAGAACGCTTTGGAGATGATATATTCATCCTGGAATTTGGTATGTGGGCAGGTAGACATGACTATCAAAGAGATCTGAGTAGAAGTCGTGGATAACCTCCATTGCCTTTCTGGAAGATGTGATAGATCTATCAGGATGTCAGGAGGGCAGTCACCTTGGTCTTTATAGTTGGCAAAGGACAGGCAAGTCTTTCGAATGCTTTTCCGGCTTCTGCTGCATCTTCCAGTATTTCTGCTCTTCTCTCTTTGAGGTCTTCCTTTTATTGCTTCTCTGCACTGCTTTGCAAGCTTGGATGTTAGCATTTGGTTGCCTAAGGCTCGCGCCTTGCCATGTTGGTGAATGAGCTCGAGTTTTTTGAAGACAGGCATCCTTTTGTGTCTTTCTCTCTCTTGGCATTCTTCGCACAATCATGGAGGTTTTGAACCAGTCGGTTGGCCTATTCCTTCATGATCCTCCAACACCGCATGTTGGCATCTTCTCCCATGCTTGCCCCAGTGGTGCCAAAGAGTTCCCCAGTTGGTGGCGTTGTTCTGGGAGTTCTCTTCTTAAACTCTTCACCTCTCTTCTCTGAAAGTGTAGTAGAATTTTCATGCGTTAAAGGAGATTGTGGTCCAATCCTGTTTGAAATTTTGGAACAAACTAAAGGCTTCGGTCAGGTCAGACCTTCTGAAATTGAAGAAGAAGTGGTCAATTACATTTGGTGAACTTGCTTGCACCAGGGGAATCCCACAAAAAGCCCAACATTTCGATTCAGCCTTCTGGAAATGTGAGTTCCCCAATGGGTTCTCGATTTTTTGGACACGATGGAGTTCAGATAGTCTCTCACCCTGTTTGTTACCTCCAATTGCTGGGTCCCGGTGTGGAGTTCTTCTGCCCCATCTTCTCCTATCTTGGCATTTGCATCATAGACTAAGTGATCTTGTAGAAGGTGTGATCTTTTTATAGAACTCCTCCAAATTCCATACAGAATTTCTCAATTTCTTCTTCCTTATGTGGATGTTGGTGCATAGACAATGAAGATAGGAAATTGCTGGCAGTGGGCCACATCTCTTCAAATATAATCATCCTATCTGGTTTGTTAGCCTTTCAAATGAATCAATGTTCAAGGCCATGTTTGTGACGACAAGGACACCGATGCCACTGACGCCTCTTTTTCGTCAAACACAAGTTCCTGAGGAACAGTTCTTCCAGTGTCAAAAAAAACAGCGTGATGCAAATTGACTCCTCGCTTCAGTCTGACCAATGATGTCATACTTGATCTTTTTGCGCTTGCAGTTCATCAGGTTCCTCAATATATGCTTGCTGCCAGCGTACGCTCATTGTTACAGACAGTCATTTTAGTCCTTCATTTGGCAGCTTAGTATGGCTCTTGAAATTTTATCAGGCCTTCCTTGTTTGTCCCAGTGCTGTCGTATTAAGGGCTCCTTTCAGGGTCAGGAAGATGAACATTTTTTTATTACGGGTTTTGGTATATTGAATACACATCGGACAGCTTTCCAGGCTCTCAAAGGTGCAGGCGGTACTCTTAGTAGCTTTTGCTGGCCAAGTAATTGCCAGAAGTAATTCTGAGTGCAGAGCCAGGAGTAACCCCTGAGCATCACTGAGTACGAGAGATGTTGCTCTCTTGCTCCTGACAAGCAGGACATGCCTTTCCACCACTCCATGTAAGCCAGAAGACACATGGCTCAGACCCAGTCATCCCACCGGCAGTCCTTAGCTGAGCTGCCGTGAACATGCAGTAGCAGTAAAACATGGCAGCGAACATTCGCAAACATGGTCAAGTGAAAAACAACTCCCTGGCTCTGCACTCAGGAATTACTCATGACAGTGCCAAAGACCATATGGGATTCTGGGCAATTGAACAGAATTGATAAGGGATTCTGGGCATTAGTCAGTGGCATGCAAGTTGAATGCTCAACCTCACTACTATTTGCCAACCCCCATTTATTAGGGCCTTTGGAGGAGCTAATGCTCAAATTGCATGCTGTGGTATCTCTTGATCTAACACTAACCTCCATTCCCACTGCCAACAGAAGTACAGGCCTCCTAGTCTCTGTCTTCTGTGTCCAGGCAGGCTGCTCCCACAATGTGGCTGGAGTCTTCAGTCCTTCCAGCCCGAAGCCTACACTCCCTCTTCTTTGAGGATCTTTTCTATGGCACCTCAGGCGGGGGAGCAGTGAGATGGAATGCTGGCCACTGACTGCCTTGCCCGAACAGTGAGCTCCGCTGGAGGGCCCCGGGACCACAGTTTCCAAGTCTCCTTCCCTTTGACTAAGCACCAACCACAGCTTCTGAGTCAGAATTAGAATTCCTCTCTAGGGACTCGTTTACCAGACCACCCTAGCAGTGGGTTTTACATGGTGAGATGATTTTCAACCTTGCAGATTATTATGATGCCCACCAGGCTGCACTCAGATCCCACAAAATTGACTACTGCATCTCCAATGGGAAACTGATTGACTCAGTGGCCTTATCCTCTTGGCAGTTTTCAAAGATTGGAGGCTAAAATGCGACTGATGGAGCTCATGCCCTTTCTTCAAGTTTTTCGTAGAAATCCTCCAACTAAATTGCCTTTGATGGATTACAATTGATAGATATCTATATCACTCATATGTCATATAACCACATATATATCAGACACAGAAATAAGAAAGAAGTGGTTTATATATTTATATGATCACTTTTTATCACTTGATCACTTGAATCCTGTTATTCATCGATTTGCTCGAAAGGTGCGCCAAAAATATTTTCCATTGGACCCTATCACGTGCCAATGTAGCCCAATGGCATCTGGTTGATTCAGGGAATATGAAGAGCCTCAAACATATTTAGCGCTTAACCTTGGGAAATAGTACTTTTATTTATCTTCATTTCTAGGTAGCTCAGTGACCAATCTTACCCAGCTTTTCAGAAATCCAGGCAATTTAAAAATGAAGTAAGAGTGGTTAAGTACATTGAGTAAGGTGCTTGCTCAGCACAGCTGGGACTCTGGTTCAATCTTTCAATATCCCATATGGTTCCCTGAGCACCGCCAAAGAGTGATACCATGCAGAACCAAGAGCAATCAAGTAAGAAAATATACATAATTTATGTAATCCCATTTGTTCTTACTATGGATACAGAATAAAATTAAAATTCAGCTTTTAAAATAGTACTTTTAAACAAGAGAATGGACCATTGTACTTTGCTGGCTGAATGAAAAGAATGTTTGTGTTGTTTACTCTTACTTATTCAAAGTGGTTATCAGAGATAGCGCATATTGGGGATGCCGCCAGGGTCCCCAACAGTGCCAGGGCATGCAGTTCCCTTCTACCTCTGAAGCCAAAAAGTGTGAATGGATGAAGACTCAGGAATCCTATGCAGTTTTATTTATTTATTTATTTATTCATTCATTTATTTATTTATTTATTTATTTATTTATTTATTTATTTATTTTTTTGCTTTTTGGGTCACACCCGGCGATGCTCAGGGGTTACCCTGGCTCTGCACTGAATTACTCCTATGGTACTCGGGGACCATATGGGGATACCAGTGATCGAACCCCGAACTGGCACAGGCCGGACCGCGCGCAAAGGCAACCGCCTCTACCAGCTAGGCGATAGGCTCCGCGCCCCTATGCAGTTTTAAAAGGGCTTTACTATCACAGGTTCCAAAAATATACAATCCAAGAGCAGGGAAAAACCCTCTGACTCTTATCCCTAGTGGCTCCATAGCCAGGTGTAGCTCCAAGATGGTTGCAACGACACGTTGAGGCCTTCAACAGAGAATGGAGAGGACGCGAGAAACAATACGCCAAGGGAAGCCAAATGGCAAAAAGGAGAAAAAAGAATGAAGTGCTTCTTTCTTGCAGCTTATTTTATAGCTAGAAATCCGGGCTACACCTCTCCCAGCCAGCCCATTTTTGGGCTGGGCTATCTAGAGATGAAAATAGTAAACCAGCTTCCATAAAAATGAGTCAAACTGCAGGAGACCATCTGGCTGTTTACAAGGACCCAGAGCTAATTCAAAAGCCTCCTACAGAGCTTGAAGAAGCAAAAACTAAATGTAATTTCCCGGCAGGAAGGATCAAATGCCCTCAGGTACTTTCTCCCAGCACCCTCACCTAACATCTTGAGCACAGATCTGCCCGGAATTGCCTTTTTTATAAGGTAGAGGAAGAGGGTTTCTGAGATGGCATGGCCTCTGTACCAAAGACTAATACTAAGGCTTAGTTAAATATTTCTCCAAGCCTCACAAGAGTCTCGTCTACTTCACGGCAGTTTTGTATTTTAGTTGCTTGAGTTTATCAGGGAGCCATGCTTTGCTGTTTGGAGGCAAACAGCATTTCTCTCAGGGCACACACAGAGATCCAACGCGGCGGGTAAATATGCTGGTAAGATCTAAAAGTCTCACGATGATTGTGGTAGCATGAGAGAATATTTATACCAGCCAGTATAAAATACATAGTCAAATAAACTGCCACATTTAGACTACCCCCCATCTATGAAGTGACCCAGGAGGCAATCCAGGGCAATGCAGAGGCCTAGGCTTTTAGGTGTCCTGCAACGAAGTGCACACGTCCATTTATGACCTGTGGTAATTTGTTACAGCGGAAGATATATTCCTACAAAAAAAAAGTCAAGTGTTGTACTCTAGGTAGGGAAATTTCTGTATATGACTGATATGCTTTCATTTCTGCCTGCCCCAGATGATTGGTGCTCTTATATTTATTACTTTTTATTGTTCTGCATCTTTGTACTATTAACCTACTCCCCACCTTCTTTTCCTCCACCTTTGCCAATTTTATAAATATTAAAATATATTATGTAAATATAATGTTAAATTTCTTTCTGGTTTTCATTAAAACTCCCTGAGCACAGCTACAGGTGTGGATCAAAATAAAACAAACAAACAAAAAAAAGAAGTGGGCTGGAGATAATAATAAGTATATTTGACCAATCCGGCTAAACCCTGACACTGCATAAAGTTCCCCAGGCCGCCCACTGGGATTGATCTGAGTGCAAAGACAGAAATAAGCCTGTAAAGCATTGCTGATTAAAAAATTCCCACCAAAGAAAGCGCAGAGGTTGGAAGCACATATACATTATGTGCACAAAATTTTGGCAATTCCCATTTCTTTTTCTACAGAAATTTTCTATCCTTATACACAAATCTCTATTATTATGCTTTGTATAAAAGTGTGCTATAATTACTAGTTATTTAATTAATATTTTCGGTTTTTCACCTTTCCATATTATAAACAGATCTCTTCATGCAATTATACTTCTAATAAGACTTTCCCCAAATCTACACCTTCACTGTGAAAATAAAAACAAATGTCTATTTTCTAACATTCTTGATTACAATCTAGTGGTCCTATTGATAATAAAGAAAATTTTCTAGAACATAAAGTATTGTCAAAAACCATCACATTCTGAAAGGGAGATATAGTATATTTAGGTAGTCCTTAGATGCACATTAATTGCATGGGGCCAAATATAATTTTTCTTGATAGAGGTGGTGTTTCCCCCCACCCAGTGAAGTTTTTTGAGATTTCTAGTTTAGAACTAAAATTGAATAACTGATATATATCAGATAATATCCCTATTGGGATGAGTCAAATTTCTGCCTATTATTTCCTTCTTTTTAGATTCTGAGGAGCCTTTGTTTTGAACATGGCAAAATTGGCATGGGTTTCTGGGAGCATAATTTTATTCGTGGTACTAGTTGAGACAAATTCACTTTGTTTTGTTTTGTTTTTTAATTATAACACCGCAGACAGACATTTGCAAGCTGTCTATAATTAAGGTTTCAGTCATTTATCCAGCACTCTATCTTTGTGCACATTTCACCACCAATGTCCCCAGATTCCTCCCCTTTCCCCAGCCCGCCTCTATAGCATTCTTGTTCTCCCCTTGTTCTTTTGTCTCCTTCTTGTTCATTTGCTCTTGTTCTTGCTCCCTTGTTCTGTTCTTGTTGTTCTTGCTCTGTTCTTATTCTGTTTTCTTCTTTTTCTTGTTCTTGTTCTCTTGTTCTTGTTCTTCTTTCTTCTTCTTCTTTCTTCTTCTCTTCTCCTCTCTCTTCCTCTCTCTGGAATAATTCACTTGGATTTACAATAGACTTATCTTCTAAATTTATTACCTGTAATGTCAAAATTATAATATTCTTATCTTCTTTGAACATGTTGGATTTATTAAATATATTTTTAAGTATATATTTACAGAGAGTATTGGCATTTCTAGTGTTGACATACACAATGACCTTACTCAACACCACCAATGTCTTCTCTTAAGGCCTAGTGTAGGGAGAAGATATTAAACTTTGTGAATGGTAGTACCTACAGCCTCCTGAGTCAGCTGAGCTTGTAGCTCTGAGTAACACTAACTGTACCTGCCATTTAAGACAATATAGTGATGCTGAATGCAAACGGCCATCTCGATTTCCATGGATGAGGAATGTCAATCTCTCAATTTATTTGTATTTTTAACCTATGTTTGTAAAAATTGATATTGTCATTTGAATAGAAATCCTAAGATTTTTAGATTTCACCATTTAATTTAACATTACACATATTTTTTAATTTCTGGAGGAAATTCATAAAGAGGGAGGTTTATAAAGTTAAATAACAAATGATAAAATGCTTTCTGTGTTATTAGAAATTTTACCGTTTGACTTAAATAATAAAGAATTTAATATGCACACATTGTTAGGGTATCTCTTTTAATATCATTGAATATCTTCTTTTATAATACGGTTGGATATAATTAGGTTAAAATAAAGAATAGTGAGTGTGTTCAGTCTTGAGGAAAGATTGGCTCAAAGAAAGGAGTTTGAACTATTCCAAATCATTAAAGGATTCAAAACTTGTTAATTAATTTCATAAACTAGCATAATCTTAATATAAAAATTCTGATATAAAGATAGCGAAATAAAAAGTTACTCAGCTATTCTTATTATTTATTGCAGTAGAGTTCCCATATAAAGTTTCCACAAATCCTGCATGAGCAAACCAAACTATTGCTCCTAAAAAAATACACACAAGTCTCTGATTACAGTATTTTAACCAAATAGTCAGAGCATAAGCTTGTTTTATAGGTGTTTCAGTCCAGAGGCACCTTTGTTAACAGTTATTCTTGATTCATTAGTATTTGAATTCTCGCAAGTGGCCAACTGATACTTGTCACTTGTCACTTGTCTTCCCATTGTTCATTGATTTTTGAGTGGGTGCTTATTCATTGGGAATAAGACTCATTATTGTTACTGTTTTTGGCATATTGAATACAACATGGGTAGCTTCAAGCCAGGCTCTGCTGTGGCTCTGGGTTCATCCCAGGAGGCTTAGACTTTTCTATGTCAGACCATCAAATCCATCTCAGACCCATGGGCAGAACCTCTGCGTAGACAAGCTCTCGTCTCCTGTCTCCCCTGTCTGCCACCTGCCACGTAGCCAGGGCACCGCAGGCCACACCTGCAAACCTCAAGGGGTAGACAACTACTACAACTCATAAAGAATTAGGCTTTTTCTAATTCACATGGTTCCTTTCTAAGGCAAATCTTTATGCACATATGGACACCTAACAGCACTTGCTTGAGTGTCATTTATTTATTGGTTTTTGGGTGAGCCATACCAGTGGTACTTACCACTGGTTCTGTGCTCAGGGATCACTTCTAGACACCAAATTCTCTTCCATATGCTCAGGGAAGCACATGGGGTGCAAAAACTGGACCCGGGTTGGCTGTGTACAAGGTAAGAACTCCTTATTTTGCTATTCACAGTCACCAACTGTAAATATGTTTCTTTAAAGAAATTCAAGATAAGTATTTTATGACTTTGGGTGCTTAAAAGTTCCGTGGGAGACTGAAGTGGTCATTGAAGCCCAGCCAAACAGGGTATTCAAACCCATGAAATTTTTTCAAAGACCAAACGCCCCTGGAAATTTGTATGGGAACAAGTAACCCCCAAGTGATGGCAAAGTAACTTAGGAAAAGAAGATGGGAGGCATCACCTTTCCTTTGAACTCAAACTGCACTACAAACAGTAGTAATTAAAACAGCATGGTCTTGAAGTGAATAAAAACAGACCTGTGGACCTATGGAATAGAATTGAGTATCCTGACACTTAACCTCAAACACATGATCATTTAATCTTTGATAATACAAACAAGTCTAAAATGGAGTGGAAAGCCTCTTCAACAAGTGGTGTTGGGGGGGAAAACTGGGCAGCTGACAAAAAAATGAATTTGGACCTGTGTCTAACATCATGCACAAAAATCAGATCAAAATGGATTAAAGATCTCAATATCAGACTTGAATCCATAAAGTACAATTGAAGAAAATATAGGGAAACCCTCCACGACATTGAAGCTAAAAGGCATCTTCAAAGGTGAAACATCACTAACAAAGCAACTAGAAGAAAAGATAAACATATGGGACTACATGAAACTAAAAAAAGCTTCTGCACCCCAAAAAAAACAGTGACTAAGATACAAAAAGCAGTCCACAGAGAATGGGAAAGAATATTCACCCAATACCCATCTGATAAGGGGCTAATATCCAGGATATATCAGGCACTGGTAGAACTTTTACAAGAAGAAAAACAAACAACCCCATCAAAAAAATGGGGAGAAGAAATGAACAGAAACCTCAGCAAGGAAGAAATCTCGAATGGCCAAAAAATAATAAAAATGCTCATCATCACTAATCATCAGAGAGATGCAAATCAAAAACAACAATGAGATACCACTTTACACCACAGAGACTGGCACATATTCAAAAGAACAAGAACAACAAGTGCTGGCGTGGATGTGGGAAAAGGGGGACACTCATCCATTGTTAGTGGAATGCCGGCTGGTACAGCCTTTCTGGAAAACAATATGGACATTCCTCCAAAGACTAGAAATTGAACTCCCATTTGACCCAGCCATACCACTCCTGGGAATCTACTCTGGGAAACCAAAAATACGCAGCGGAAACACCATCCCTACTTTATGTTCATAGCAGCATTATTCACAATAGCCAGAATCTGGAAGCAACCAGAGTGCCCTCAAAAAATCGATGACTGGATAAAAAAAAAGCTTTGGTACATCTACACAATGGAATACTATGCAGCTGTTAGGAAAAAATGAAGTTATAAAATTTGCCTATAAATGGATGGACATGGAGAAGATTATGTTGAGCAAAATTAGCCAGAAGGAGAGAGACAGATACAGAATGACTGCATTTATCTGCATAACATAAATATATATGTACATATTATGATACCAATATCCAAGGTCAAGTGAAACATATATCAGGAGGTCTTGTCAAAGGTGGAAATTATCACAAACGTGTGGGAGTCAGAGGCTAGGTAAGACAGAAAATGGAACAGTGTGCTAACAATTGTCGAGGGTACTAATGCCAACCTAGAACTGGAGCATTAAATAGAGGCAAAAAGATACACATGACAACCCTTTTAATGTATGTTCTGTAATCCATAGTCTGGAGGGGAAGGAAAAGAGAAAGAGAGAGAAAGGGAAAGAAATAAAGAACCTGCCATGGAGGAGGGCTGGGGGAGGGGGAGGGAACCGGGGACGTTGGTGGTGGGAGATGGGCACTGGTGGCGGATGGGTGCTGGAACACTGTATGACCAAAACCCAAATATGAACTTTTTAATTGTATATCTTTGTAATTGTAAAAATAAAAATTAAAAAAAAAAAAGTTTAAAGACAAACAAGTCTGAGAAAATTATTCTTTACCACATGGTGACACTAAGAGTTAATGTCCTCTAGCTTGTATATTCAAAAGGAAAGAGTCTAATATGGAAAGAGAGTGTGTGAACAGTCATCAGAGGGAGAAAATG
>JAJIBD010038419.1:0-190750 GCA_021461705.1 Cryptotis parvus
AAAGAAAGAGAAAAGAGATAAAGACCCTGCCATAGAGGTAGGCTATGGGGAGTTGGAGGGAATCGGGGACATTGGTGATGGAAATGGGCACTGGTGGAGGGATGAGTGCTGGAACACTGTATGACTGAAACACAAACATGAACTTCTTTGTAATTGTATATCTCACAGTTGTATAACAAAATATTTTTTAAATGTTCAAAGAATTAGAATTCATTCAGTGAAAAGTTAAGGATATATATTTTTCTGTTTTTTTCAATTATATAGGAAAAAAGTACAACATGAAGTAGACTAATTTTTAAAAAAATATTTATTGAATCATAAATTAACCATAATAAAATCAATAATATCTATGGCCTATTATCAATAGGAAACTAGAGTATCACTGTATTACTGTATTACTGTCTTCCCATTCATCATCGATTTTTTTTTGAGCGGGCACCAGTAACATCTCCATATGTCCTGTCTCATACTAGTAGAGCCCAAGGCATCTGCTTGCTCCAGGAACATAAAAGAGAATCAAACATTCCATCAGGTCATGGGAATGAGGTATATAACTGTTACTGGTATTTGGCATATCAGATAAAATACAGGTAGCTTGCCAGGCTCTACCGTGCAGGTGGCATACGCTTGTAGTCACCTCTGATCTCCAGCATTTATTGATGAACCGAGCGGCCACAAGTGGCTGCGTGAGCCAGGCTGTGGTAGGCTCTTCTGCTGGGTGGAGTTCTGATGAGAGGGAAGTCCGGATGTGGAAAAGGGCAGCCCTCATGGAGTGGTGGGGGTCGTCTGGCACTTGTGAGGCTCTGCTGGGGTGGCAGGCCAGGGGCTAGAACCTGCTGCCCCTCCCGGGTGCCTCATGAGCGACTGGGCACAGGGAGAGCCAGTAGCAACTTTGCCCCATGTCTGTGAGTCTCTGGATCAGCATACCTGGGCTGGATTTGAAAAAGACTGCTGCGGGGTGGGTCTCGATGATCCGGGCTGTGGTAGGCTCTTCTGCTGGGATGAGTTCTGACGATAGGGAAGTCCGGATGTGGAAAATGGCGGACCTCATGGAGTGGTGGGGGTCGTCTGGCACTTGAGTATATTCTTGCTTTTCTATCCAAATTCTTTTTTAGATTTACAGTTAATTTTATTTATTATATATAATTGAAAATTAGCCAGTGGAGAAGTTTGCTACCAAGTTTAAACTTTTCTGTCTTATTGAATATAGATTCTATCTGCATATTTTGACTGACATAACCAACAGGGGGTCCCCTTGATTTTTAGTAGGTCTAATGTTCTAGAATATGTGTAAGGGACTGAGGCATTCTGGCCAATGATGTGTGCATGAATAATGTGACCAATCCATTCACCAAGAGGGCAGACAAATTTTTAATCATAATAGCATGCAGAGGAAAAGGAGAGTTATACTTATTAAAAGTGAAGTATCATGAAATAATTAAAAACTGTATTTTATTAAATTTTATAATGAATCACTTGTTTATTTTTATTTCTTGTTATTACCAGTATATATCCACAAATGTTTGCATACGTATATGTGTACAAATATGTGATATGCATATATAGCTTAAGGTAATAAATTGTATGCATGTGCTTGCATAAATGTATAGGATATAATTTTACATTATGTAAAGAATGTACATGTATATATATCTATGTGTTTTTATATATAGATATAAACATATATCTATATGCATATGTAAATATACATATCCAAATATACATGCATATATACATATATATAAATATTTCATATATGCATATAGCTATGTATAGATATATGTATATTCATATGTAATTTAACCCTATATGACTCCTACATTTGAATGCTTTAAAATAAACTTTCATGAATTTTTTCATTTGATAAATTTGATTTGGATAAATTTGCACAGTATTAAAATTTGTCTTTAATGTTTTAATCAACATTATTTATACCTCCATATATTACTACATTTTATGTATTTATTTTTATCTATTGATTTATTTATTCATTTATTTTTTATTTTTTGGAATTTTTATTATACCACCATGCAATATACAATTAAAATGATGTTCATGATTGGCTTTCAGTCATACATTATTCCAGCAGCTATCCCTCACTAGTGCCTTATTCCCACCACCAATGTCCCCAATTCCTCTTAGTTACCCCAGCCTGCCTTTTTAACATTTTCATTTTCATCTCTGTCTCTCTGTTACTCTCTCTCTACCTCTCTCTCTCTCTTTCTCTCTCTTCTCTTATATATTGTGGCTTACCCTACAGGCATTTAGCAATTAACATGTAAATACCTTTTTGTACATTTATTGCTAAGTTCTAGTGTGTAGTTAATATTTCCCATTACTAGTAGAACACTAGTATATATTTATATAGCACTAATTAATGCAGTCATTATATCTGTCCTTTACTTTATGAATAATTTCACTCAGCATGACAATCTCCATGTCCACCCATTTGCAGGTAAATTTTGTCACTTCGCCTTTTCTGACAGTTGCATAGTATTCTATTGTATAGATGTACCACAGTTTCTTTAGCTTCTGTTCTCAGGCATTCAGTTGTTTCCAGATTCTGTCTATTGTGAATAGAGCTGCAATGAATATTGACGTGCAGATAATGTTTCTTTGTCCTTTTGGGTCTCCAGGGTGTATTCCCAGGAGTGGTATTGCTGGGTCAAATGGGAGCTCAGAATCTAGTTTTGGAAGAATATCCATATTGTTTTCCAAAAGGGCTGGACCAGTTGGCACTCCCACCAACAGTAGATGAGACTACTTCCTCCACACATTCACGCCAGCACTGATTGTTCTTATTCTTTTGGATGTGTGCCAGTTTCTGTGGTGTGGAATGATACCTCATTGTTATTTTGATTTGCATTTTTCTGATTATTAATGATGAAGAGCACTTTTTTCATATAACTTTTTGACCATTCGAATTTCTTTTTGGAAGTTTCTGTTAATTTTTCTCCCCACTTTTGATGGGTTTGGCAGTTTTCTTCTTATGAAGTTCTACATACCAGTGGCTGATATATCCTGAATGTGAACACCTTGTCAGAGGTGTATTCAGTGAATATTCTTTCCCAGTTGCTGGTTGTCTCTATATCTTAGTCACCATTTCTTTTGAGGTGCAGAAGATTTTAAGTTTTATATAATCCCATTCTTTGCTTCCATTTGCTTTGTCAGTTGCTTTTTGCTTTTGAAGATGCCTGTAGCCTCGGTGTCGTAAAGAGTTTTTTATGTTTACTTCGATGTAGCTTATAGATTCATGTCTGATGTTGAGATATTTGATATATTTTTTTCTGACCTTTGTGCAGTGTTACAAGAGTTCTAAGATCATTTGGTTTAAATGTAGCTGCAAAATTTTCCCAGCACCACCTGTTGAACAGGCTTTCTTTGTTTGCTTTAATATTTTTTGCTCCTTATATATTTGAGAGTGTGTGTTAGGATACTCAGTTTTATACCATAGGTGTACAGGTCTGTCTCTATACCAACACCATGCCATTTTAGTACAGTTTGAAGTTGGGGAAAGTGATATCTCCAATCTTCTTTTCTCCAATGATTGCTTTGGCTATTCGTAGAGGCTTATTATTCCATACAAATTTTGAGAGTGCTTGGTAAATTTCTTTGAAGAATGTCATGGGAATCTGTATAGGGAATGCATTGAATCTGTATAAAGCTCCAGGGTTTATTAGCATGTTGATAATGTTAATTCTCCCAGTCCATAGCAGGGAATGTATCTCCATTTCCTTTTTTATTTCTTAAAGAAACATTATGTAGTTTTTATTGTAAAGATCCTTTATGTTATTAGTCAACTGATTCCTAGGTGTTTGATTTTCTGTGGCACAATTTTGAATGGGATGATTTCTTTACTATATCTTTGTTTTTTCATTATTTGCACAAAGGTAAGTCATTGACTTTGGTTATTTACTTTGTACCCTGCCACTCTACTATAGCAATCTATTGTTTCTAGGAGCTTTTTTGGTAGAGAGTTTAGGGTTCTCCAGATATATCATGTCATCTGCAAACAGTGACAGCTTGACTTCTTCATTTCCTGAGTGCACTTAATATCCTTTGTTTCCCTGATTTCTATGGCTAGTACTTCCAGCAGTTTACTGAAATAGAAGTGGTGAAAGTGGGTAACCTTGTCTGGACCCTGATCTTAGGGAGAAGGCTTTCAGTTGCTCCCTTTTGAGATTGATGCTTGCTGTGGACTTGGAGTAGATGGCTTTAACTATATTGAGGAAAGTTGCTTCAGTGCCCAATTCATGGGGAGTGTTTATTATAAACAGGTGTAAGATACTGTCAAATGCTTTCTCTGCATTTATTGATATGATTATATAGTTTTCATTTTTCTCTTATTGGTATGATGTATTATGTTGATTGACTTGCAGATATTGAACCATCCTTACAACACTAGTATGAATCCTACTCGATCATGGTGTATAATCTCTTTGATGAGTCTTTGGATTCTATTTGCTAGTATTTTGTTGAAGATCTTAGCAATTGTGTTCATCAGGGGTACTGTTCTGTAATTTCCCTTTTTGGTGACATCACTGATTTGGGTATCATGGTGATAAGTGCCTAGAGTAAACTCTTTCAGAGTGCTTCTGTTTCTTCAAATTCTTGAAGAGCTTGAAAAGAACTGTCATTAGGTTCTCTTCAAAGGTTTGGAAGAATTCACTGGTGAATCCATCTGTACCTGGGCTTTTGTGTTTGGGAAGACTTTTGAATGTGGAAAGGTAGGTCTATAGCTGAATCTCAACAAAACAATGTGCACGAAAACTGAACATTGTTCAGTTCAGAAACAATGTTCAGAAAACATCTAGAACTGGTTCCAGATGCTTCATTCACCCTCAATGGCACAAACATCTCTGAATGCAGCAGCTATGTGTACCTAGGTCAAGAACTGAACATGACAAATTACCTAGCACTTGAACTGAGCAGTAGGAAGAGAGCAGTGTGGAACACCTTCAAGAGCTTCAAGAAATAGCTAAAAAGACAAAGAACCTCTGGCTCCAGGCACATCTCTTAGATTCCACCATTCTCCCTGTATTAACATATGCCTCAGAGACCTGGACCTTATGAAAGCAGAATGAGGACTCTATTTGGGTCTCCAAAAGAGGAATGGAAATACTTATGCTTGGAATATCACGTCTCACTCAAGTGAGAGAAGGAATCCAGAGTTCAGACTTCTGTCGACGATCTAGAGTCAGGGACGCTGTCTCATTAATCAAGGTGTTGAAAATCAGATGGTCTGGGCATGTAATGGAGATGACCACTGGACTAGAGCCATTACAGACTGGATCCCGTGGGACATCAAAAGATCACATGCTGCCCACCTATAAGATAATCAGACTTCATTATCAAGACCCTGAACGAATGTTTTGAGGCTCTTCTTATTCCTGGAATAAGCAGATGTCATTGGGCAATACTGGCATGTGACAGGGACAAATGGAAACATTACTGACACTTGAGAAAATCTATGAATAATGGGATGATCAAGACTTTTTATTACTGATTCCATTTCCTCAATGGTGATATGTTTGATCAAGTATTCCAAATCTCCTTTTTGCAGCTTTGGAGACTGTAGGAATTCAGGAATTTCTGCATTATTTCTAGGTTCTCTTGTTTTGTGGCATACAGATTCTCCAAGTAATCCATGATGATCTTTTGAATTTCTGTTTTTTTCTGTTGTTGAGATGTACTGCTTTTAATTTCTGATTCTATTTTTGGTTTTCTCTTTCCCTTTCCTTATGAGTCTTGCAAGTGTTTGTCAATCTTGTTTATTTTTTCAAAGAACCAGCTCTTTCTTTGTTCTTAAGTATTGTTTTTTGGGATTCCAGCCTATTGACTTCTGCTATAAATTTTATTGTATATTTATTCCTATCTGGGTTGGGTTCCTTTTTGTTGGTAGCTTTCTAAGATCTAAACATGTATGGTCAGATTGTTTATGTTGACCTGATGCATGCTTGCAGAGCTATGAACTTTCCTCTTGTGCTGTATTCCACAAGATCTGATAGTTCATGTCTTAACTTTCATTTCTTCCCAGGGATTTTTGGATTTTCCTCTTTGATTTCTTTTATGATCCACTGGTTGTTCAGAAGTGAGCCATTTAGTATCCAGGTGTTTATTATGACTCTGTTTCTGTGTGTGATTAGCTTCTATTTTCAGTGCATCATGGTCTGAAAAAAAAAGTTGACACAATTTCTATCTTTTTTATTTTATTGAGGTATGTTTTCTGGCTCAGCATGTAATCTATATTGGAGAATGTTCCATGTGCACTGGAAAGAAATGTGCATTCTGCTTTTCGTGGGATGAAAAGTCCTGTATATATCTACCAGCCCTCTTTCTTCCATTTCTTCCTTCAGTGCCAGTATTTCCTTGGTGAGTTTCAGTCTTGTCAATCTATCAAGAGTTGATAGATAGAGCAGTGTTGAAGTCTCCAACTACTGTCAATGTCTTTTTGAAGTCTGTTAGTAGTTGTTTTAAGTATTTTGCTGGTCCCACTTTGGGTGCATATATTTTGAGAAGTGTAACTTTTCCTGATAGATATATGCCTTGATTATTAAGAAATGGCCTTTACTGTCTCTTCTATATGTTCTCAGCCCGAAGTAAATGTTGTCAGATACTAGTATGGCCATATCATCCTTTGCAGAGGAGCTGTTTGCATGGAGAATTGTTTTCTAGCCTGTGACTTTGAGTGTCTGTTTGCTGTGATTGTTCAGATACATTTCTTGTAGGCAGTAGAGTGTTGGATTCAGTTTTTTAATCTATTTTGCCACTCTGTGTCTCTTAATTGGTGCATTTAGACAATTGACATTGAGAGAGATTATTGCCATGGGATTTTGTGTCATCTTTCTGTTTAAACTTGTTATGCTTCTAGGGTTTGTCTTATCTTACCATAGACCTTTCAGTCCTTCTTTTAAAGTTGGTTTTGAGTCTATGAAGTTCTTGAGCTGTTGCTTATCTATGAAGTAGTGTATTTTCCCTTCAAATCTGGATGTGAGTCTAGCTAGGTAAAGATATATTTATTTATTTATTTATTTATATATCTACTCATTCATTCATGTATTTATTTATTTATTGCACTCAGTATAAAAAATACACCCTGGGGCTGTATTTTTTATACATAAATATACATAAATATTATTTATTGTATTATTTATGTATATTTTATTTATATATAAATAAATACATATATGTATATTTATGTATTATTTATATAAATAAATAAAGCATTTATTTATTTATTTAGTTACTTATTCATTTAGTTACTTATTTATTGCGCTCAGTATAAAAATACACTCTGGGGCTGTATAGTACAGCAGGCATTGTGATTCCTTGTTGCAGACCCAGCTTTGATCATTGGCATCCCATATTTCTAATCTTTCACATATTCAGTTTTTAATGAAATAAGTAACAAAATTTAACTTGCTAGCTAACTAAAATCTCAGAACTAATGTTTAATAGATGCATAATATATCTGAGTCACTGTTCATAATGACTTGGATATTCTTTCAATATTCCTTCAAACTTTGTCCCATGAGGTGTTGTAGGTGTGGCTTCAGTGTCCAGGTGTGTCGACAGGTGGCAAACAGGAGACAGGCTTGTCTACACCCAGGGCTCTGCCACATGGGCCCCTGGTTGATTGGTTGATGGTCTGACATAGAAAAAGTTGGGCCCCCTGGGACGAACCCAGAGCAACAGTCGAGCCATTACAGAGCCTGGCAAGCTACCTGTGGTGTATTCGATATGCCAGAAACAGTAGCAATGATCGACCTCATTTTCAATTAATGGAGACATTACTGGTGCCCGCTCGAGCAAAAAAAAAAAAAGAAAATCAAAGAACAATGGGAAGACAAGTGGTACAGGATTGCTTTCTGAGACACACCCAGTAATGCTTGGGGTTACTTCTGGCTCTGCACTCAGGAATTACTCCTAACAATGCTCTGTGGACCATATGGGATGCCAGGGATCAAATGTGGGTCAGCCACGTGCAAGGCAAATGTCCTACCCACTGAGCTATCTCTCCGGCTCCTTGGGAAAAGAATTCTTAATGAGACCTTCATTTCATCGAGTCGCTAAACAATATCCCACCATTGCTTTTGGGCTCAGAGTGTTTCATCAGAAAATTCTGATGTAAAACTTAGGAATGTTCCTTTGTATGTAATTTCATTCTTTCATCGATCCGCTTCAGTATTCCATCTCTATCAATGCTTTTTTGTCATTTTAATTAGGATGTGTCTTGGAATATTCTTATTAGAATTTCTTAGCTGGTACCCTTTGTGCCTCCTGAGTCTGGGAGCAAGAGATCTTTAATTCTGGGACATTTTCAGTAATGAAGGCTTTGACAGTTGTTTCTTCATCTGGATTATCTTCTTGCTCCTGTGGGACCCCAGTGATCCTTATTACTTTAACTTCATTCCAATTATCTTTTGTTGTCCATTCACTTATTGTTTCTTTGATCATCTTCTGCTGTGGTCTAGAGATTCTCTGCACATTGTCTGGAGCTCACTAATATTTTCTTCAACAGTTGTTACTCTGCTGCAGAGACCTTCCAGTGAGTTAATAATTTCACTTGTCATTTGTCTTCCTGTTGTTCATTGATTTGCTTGAGCGGGTTCCAGTAATGTCTCCATTCATCGGGAATGAGGTCCATTATTGCGACTGTTTTTGGCACATTGAATATACCACGAGTCGCTTGTCAGGCTTTTCTGTGGCTCTGGGTTCATCCCAGGGGATCCAATTATTTTCTATGTCAGACCATCAACCATCCAGGGCCCAGAAGGCAGAGTCCTAGGTGTAGACAAGTCTGTCTCCTGTCTGAAAACTGCCAATGCAACCAGGCACAGCAGCCACACCTGCAACCTCAAGGTGCAGGAAATTTCACTTACCACATTTGTAATATATGTCATATTTTTATTTTTTATTTTTTGGATCACACACAGGTGTGCTCAGGGGTTACACTTGGCTCTTTGCTCAGGAATTACACCTGACACTGCATAGGGACCATACGGGATGCCAGGGATCGAACCCAGGTCAGTCACATGCAAGGCAAACGCCCTCCCCACTGGACTATCACTCCAGCCCCAATATCTGTATATCTGCTTGTATTTTGTTTGCATTTTCCTCATTTCTGCTCTCATATCCTCTTCTATTTTATATAGACATTTATCTATATACATATGTAAATATATATCACAATATACATGTATTATATACATATAAGTATAAATATTTCATATACACATATGACTATGTATAGGTATATAAATATGCATATATAGCTTAACCATATCCAAGTCCTATATTTTAAATACTTTAAAATAAACGTTCATTAATTTTTCATTTGATAATATGACTTGGGTAACTTTGCATATTATTAAAATTATATCTTTAATGTTTGAATCAATATTGTTTTTACCTCCACATCTTACTATAATTTTATTCTATAAAGTTTGAGAAATTGCAAGTACAAAGTTCACCTATGCTTAGAGGACCAGATTAGATTGAAATCTTTGGTTTATTAGCTAAAATTTAATAGTACACAGAGTCTATCATATAATTACATATCTTTTTTCTTTTTAAAATATTCATGTATAATTGTGGTCTTTTAAATTCTCACACTAGTTTTAGCATACTTATATATAAATATTCCTATAAATTCTACTTAGTAATATTAGTTTTATATATGGAGTCTCTTTATTATATTTTGATAGATGTCATAAGGATGTAGTAAGCTGGTCACTCTTTGGATCACATCCATTCATTGTAATATAACATAAACTTACATTTTACCCTCAGGTTAAGTTCTAGTAATGTGACTTTGAGAGTAGACGGACAATGGAAAGAGTGGGGTAGCTATCAGACTCCAATTTTTTAGGAAAACTTTGGAGTAGAAAATGTTTCCTGTGATTTCTGCCAACATGTACAGAGATGCACATTTGTGTGCATACCAGACATATACACACCCAACAAAACAAATTCATTTAAAAACATTTTCCCATAATCATCATAGAGGTAGAGAATATAACCATGTTAAATGATCTAATTATCACAATTTCATGATTGAGATAAGTGCAACCATGCAAAGTCTGTTCTCTCATTTCTGTTTAATATAGAATAAACAGATGATTATAATGGAATGGAATTCAGCTCATTACGGCAATTCTCAAAATGGGTATCAATTAGTGACAAGCTTCACTTCTTCATATTAAACTGAAACAGTACTAAGTATCAGTATACTTCCTAAAATAGATACTACTGTATGAGAAGATGTGATTCATTTCTTCATTCTTAAGAAACAGAAACTCCTTAAATAATAAAATAGGTGGCATTTAAGAAAAATGTTGTTGCCAGAATGATAGTAGGCATTTGATTTACATGAGGCCAACAAAGGTTCAATTGATGGTATACCGTATTTTCCCCTGAGGATCACTGGGTGTTAATACCTGAGTGAGAGTCATAAGTAATGCCTGATCATCTTTGGGTGTAACCCCAAAACTGAAAAAAACAAAGCAAGAAAAAGTTTCTAAGTAATATTACTACAATAATTGTTGTATAACTATAGCTTAGGTATCAATTAAAAATTCATAGATTTTTTTTTAAACATTTAGGCCAGGAAACTTATCATGTAAAACTAATATTTGTGAAAGATAGGCATACTCACAAAGAAATTATAAACCTTCATTGGACACAGTCATAAGACAATGTCTCCCCATTTAGTTTTTAAATGCACACATATTTAGCTTTAATAATAATAGTGTCCCACCCAATGCAGAAAAAATAACCAATAGAAAATGTCATCTTAATATGATAAAATAATGGAGCTATCCATGGATTTATTAAGTTATCATAAATTATTTTAGAAATAGTAATTTGAATTTAGAGAAATTTATTTCAAAACTTAACAATAAGCTTATTAAGTAAAATGATTTATAACTTGGGTGACTTTTAGCTCAAAAAGTAGACAAATCAGTGATTAGAATATAGTATTCATATAAAAGTTTTGATTCCACATGAGGTGCAATGTAACTATAATTTAAAATTTTTATTATACCACCAAGAGTTATGTAATTACAAAGATACTCATGATTGGGTTTCCAACACCTAGACCTTCACCAATGCACATTTCCCAACACCAGTGTACCCCTGATTCCCTCGCCCTCTCCCAGCCTGCCTCTGCTAGGTGCTTTTCCTCTTCTCTCTCTCTCTCTCTCTCTCTCACACACACATACAGACATACACTCTTTCTCCTTTCCATTACATGTTGTAGCTTGCCCTACATACATTTAGGGATTATAATGTAAATCCTTTGCCTACATTCAATGCTCAGTTCTAGTCTACAGTTGCTGTTTCCAACAATTTGTAGAAAACTGGTATTTATTTATATCCCACAAATGAATGCAGTCATTCTATATCTGTCCTTATCCTTCTGACTGATTTCACTCAGCGTGATAATCTCCATGTCCATATGAATATTTTTTGTGGTCACAAAGAGTTCAGGGTAAAAGCATATTTAAACCATAAATAAATAATAGGCCAAAAGCAATTGCACAGTAGTTAAGATACTGACCATACACATAGCTGGCCCAGTTTAGTCCTCAGTCCCATTAATGGACTTCTTAACACTGCCATGAATAATTTCAGAATAGAACCAGCAGTAAGATAAAAAGGGAAATAAAATAAAAAAATAAAAAGACACGAGTATGATTAAACACTCAGAAGTAATGTTGGCATTGGCAATTATTTAACAGTTAATTAAGGATTAGTAGAGAAATACCTACCAAAGTACAGAAGAATCACTGAATAAATTTACCTGAGTAAATCTGCTTTACCTCTTTTTCCAGAAAAGTATAAAGATATCAATTGCTGCAGAGTCTATAAGTTGTAATTGTGACATGAGGCAAAGGAAATCTGATTTTTTTAATTATATGAATTGAAATGTGGCTATTGAAGAGATTCAAGCAGAAGTCATGGATAATCTCCATTGCCCTTCTGGAAGATGTGATAGCTCCATAAGGAGGTGAGAGGGAGAGTCATCTTGGTCTTATAGTTGGTGAAGGATCGGCAGGCATTGCAAATACTTTTTCTGGCTTCTGCCACATCGACTAGTACTTCTGTTCTTCTCTATCTCAGGTCTTCCTTTATCACTTCTCTGCACTGCTTTGCGAGCTCAGATGTTAGCTTGTGATTGCCTGAGGCTTGCACCAAACCACATGATGAATGAGCTCGAGAGTTTCCGAACAGGTGTCTGTGGCTTCCTTGCTCTCGGCATTCCTTGCACAATCATGGAGGTGCTGAACCAATCTATAATATTCTTTGACGATGTTGTTAGTGAAGGAATCTGGGAGTTCTTTGGCAGTATTGTGGTAGCATGGGGAGATAACAGAAACCAAGTAATCCAAAATATCATCAGAGATCACTATGAGAGTCTGTTTGCCATGAAACTAGAGAACCTAGAAGAAATGGACAAATTCCTGAATTCCTATAGCATCCCAAGGCTGCAACAAGAAGGTTTGGAATATCTCAACAACCTGTCTCCATCAAGGAGATGGAATCGGTAATCAAAAGTCTCCCCAAACATAAAAGCCCAGGTCCAGATGGATTCACCAGTGAATTCTACCAAACCTTTAAAGAGGACCTACTTCCAATCCTTTTCAAACTCTTCCGGGAATTGCAGAAACAGAAACACTCCCAAATAGCTTCTATGAGGCACATATCTCCCTGATACCCAAAGGAAAACGACAGATCAATTTCCCTGATGAACATGGATGCTAAGATCGTCAACAAAATCTAGCAAATAGAATCCAAAGAGTCATCAAAATATTATACACCATGACCAAGTGGGATTCATCCCGGGAATGCAAGCATGGCTTAACATCTGCAAGTCAATCAACATAATACATCATATCAATAAAAAGAAAAACAAAAACCATATGATCATATCAATAGATGCAGAGAAGGCATTTGACAAGATCCAATATCCGTTCATGATTAAAACCCTCCAGAAAATGGGAATTGAAGGAACCTTCCTCAAGAGAGCATCATTTTCAATAGGGAAAAATTGAAAGCCTTCCCCAAGATCAGGGACAAGACAATGTTGCCCACTCTCATCACTTTTTTTTCAATATAGTTAGAGTACTTGCCATAGCAATCAGGGAAGTAAAAGACATTAAGGGCATCTGGATAGGAAAGGAAGAAGCCAAGCTGACACTATTTGAAGCTGACTTGATATTATACCTGGAAAACCCTAAATTCTCTACCAATAAGCTCCTAGAAATAATAAATTGCTATAGTAGAGTGGCAGGGTACAAAAGCAATACCCAAAAGTCAATGACCTTCCTATATGCAAACAACGAAAGAGAAGAAAGGGACATTAAAGAAACTATCACATTCACAGTTGCACCACAGAAAATCAAATACCTAGGAATCAGCTTGACAAAGAATGTAAAGGATCTCTACAAAGAAAACTACCAAATATTACTCCCTAGAGCTTTATACAGAGTCCATGCGGTCCCTATAAAGATACCCTTGAGGTTCTTAAAAGAAATTGAACAAAGACTCCTGAAATTTGTATGGAATAATAAACCCCCATGAATAGCTAAAGCAATCATTGGGAAAAAGAAGATGGGAGGTATCACTTTCCCCAACCTCAAACTCTACTATAAAGCAGTTGAAATTAAGTGTGGTATTGGTATAGAGACATACCTGTAAATCTTTGGAATAGAACTTAATATCCTGAACACACTCTCAAATATACAACCACTTGATCTTCGATATAGGAGCAAAAAATATTAACTGGAGCAAAAAAAAGTGTCTTCAACAAATGGTACTGGGAAAACTGGGCAGCTATGTGTAAAAAAATGAACTTAGACCTCATTCTAACTCCATGTACAAAAGTCATATCAAAAGATACATTGAAGAAAGCATAGGAAAAATGCTCTACAACATTGAAATTAAAAGCATCTTCAGGGGCTGGAGCGATAGCCCAGCGAGTAGGGCGTTTGCCTTGCACGTGGCCAGCCTGTGCCTACCCTGGCTCGATCCACGGCATCCCATATGGTCCCCTGAGCACCGCCAGGAGTGATTCCTGAGTGCAGAGCCAGGAGTAACCCCTGAGCATCACCGGGTGTGACCCCCCCAAAAAAAAGCATCTTCAAAGACGAAACACCACTGACGAAGCATATAGAAGCAAAGGTAAACAAATGGGATTATATAAAATTGAAAAGCTTCTACACCTCAAAAGAAATGGTGACCAATATACAAAGAAAATCCACAGAGTGGGAAAGGATATTCCCCAATACCCTCTGACAAGGGGTTAATAACTAGGATATATCAGGCACTGGTGGCACTTCACAAAAAAAAAAAAAAATGGCCAAAGCCATCAAAAAATGGGGGAGAAATCAACAGAAGCTTCCAAAAAGAAGAAATTCGAATAGCCAAAGACATATGAAAAGTGCTCTTCATTATCAATCATCAGGGAGATGCAAATCAAAACAACAATGAGGTACCATCTCACACTACAGAGACTGGAACACATCCAAAACAGCAAGAATATCCGGTGCTGGCGTGGATGCGGGAAAAAGGGACTCTCACCCACTGTTGGTGGGAGTGCCGATTGGTCACCCCTTTTGGAAAACTATATGGACATTCCTCCGAAAAATTAGATTGAGCTCTCATTTGATCAAGCAATACCAATCATGGGAATATACCGGGAGACCAAAAACACATAGCAGAAACACTATCTGAACTTCTTTATTCATCACTGCACTATTCACAGTAGATAGAATCTGGAAAAAACCAAAGTGCCTGAGAACAGAGGACTGGCTAAGGAGACTGTGGTATATCTACACAATGGAATAATATGCACCTGTCATAAAAGACAAAATTATGAAATTTACCTGCAAATGGATGAACATGGAGACTATCATGCTGAGTGAAATTAGTCAGAAGGCAAAGGACAGATATAGAATGACCACATTCATTAATGGGATATAAATATATACCAGTGTTTTACTAAGTGTGGGAAATGGTAATGTCAGACTAGAACTCACCCTTGAATATACACAAAGAGAATTAAATTATAAACCCTAAATATCTGCAGGGCTAACCACAATGTGTAAAAGAAGAGGGAGAGAGATGCAGAGACAGAGAGAGAGAGAAAGAGAGAGAGATTGAGAGGGAGAGAAAGAGAGGGAAAGGAGGTACCTGCTGTTGAAGCAGCCTGGGGGTGGGCCGGAGGGGTGTGGGTACATTGGTGGTGGGAATGGGGGCACTGGTGGAGGGATGGGTGCTGGAATACTGTATTTCCAAGAACCAATTATGAACACCTTTGTAATTGTATGTCTCACGGTGGTATAATAAAATATGTTTTTAAATAACATCAAGAATGTGGTAAAGATGAAGAACCTTCAGCTCCAGGCACATCTGATTGACTCCAACATTCTTCCTGCACTAATATACCTCAGAGTCCTGGGTCCTACAAAAACAGGATGAGAAGGCTATTTGGGTGGCCCAAAGAGGAATCGAAAGAGTCACACATCACTCAAGTGAGAGAAGGAATCCATAGTTCCAACCTCTGTCAAAGATCAAGAATCCAAGATGTCTCATTAGCCAAGATAATGAAAATCAGATGGGCATGATACATACATACAAACATGAACAAATCATGAACAAACATCTCTGAATGCAGCAGTTATGTGTACCTAGGTCGAGAAGTCAACATGATGAACGACCTAAAACCTGAGCTGCGCGGGAGGAAGAGAGCGGCATGGAATGCCTTCAAAAGCATCGAAGAAATAGCTAAAAGGACAAAGAACCTCCAGCTCCGGGCACAGCTCTTCGACTCCACCGTTCTCCCTGCATTAACATACGCCTCAGAGACCTGGGCCCTATGAAAGCAGGATGAGAATGCTATTCGGGTCTCCCAGAGAGGCATCGAAAGAGCTTTGCTTGGAATATCACGTCTCACTCAAGTGAGTGAAGGAATCCAGAGTTCTGACCTCGGTCGCTATTCCAGAATCAGGGACGCTGTCTCGTTTGCCAAGGCTGAAAACCAGATGGGATGGACATGTAATGCGATTTGGAGACAACCGCTGGACTATAGCCATTACCAACTGGATCCCACGGGATGTCAAAAGATTACGTGGCCGCCCACCTACAAGATGGTCAGACTTCCTTGTTAAGACCCTGAAGGACAGGTTTGAGGCTCTTCATATTCCTGAATCAACCAGATGCTATTGGGCTACATTGGCACGTGATAGGGTCCAATGGCGCCCGCTCGAGCAAATCAATGAATAATGGGATTCAAGTGATCAAGTGATCATGATACATAATGTGATTTAGGGATGATCTCTGTAATAGAGCTGTTACTGACAGGATTTCCACGGATGTCAAAAGAAAGCATGGCCGCCAACCTATAAGATGGTCAAACTTCTTCGTCAAAAACCTGAACAAATGTTTTGAGGTTCCTTGTGTCCTAGAGTGAGCAGATGCCATTGGGCTACACTTGCATGCAACAGGGACAAATGGAGACCAGGCGTCACTGGTGCCTGCTCACGCAAATCAATGCACAACGGGAAGATAAGTTATAAGTGATGTATTTCAACACAGATGATTGCTTCAGACTAGAGCCTGATAAGAAAATAGAAAAAGAGTCTGATACAACATAAAAATAAATCAATGAGGCTTCATTAATACTGTACCTGGAGAACTAATATGATTTGTTAAAAAGATTATGCCATTCATAAGCCTTTGTAGTAGAGGGGGCAAATGAAACATACCTATGTATGGCTTGCTCAATCGTATCAATTTAAATAATGGTGAGATGGTCTAGAGACATGAAACACTTTTTCTCCAAAGCATTGAGAAACAGACAAATATACCATCTAGGGAAACACAAAGTTGGAATCCACTAAAGGATAAGCATTAATTTTCCACATCCTCTTTGATCAGTTAAAGTTTTTTTTTTTTTATTTTGAAGTTCATAAACCAGTTTACAAATGGTTCAATTATCTTTGCATGTTAATTCTAATGGGTTGAATATTGTTTGATGCTGTTTCCAATATGTCATTGCAGAACTTACAACCGAGATTTGTGAGTTAATAGCAAATAATTTAATATTTTGAAAATTCTAAAATTAGCAAATGTTTTTAATGTTTTTCAGGTCAGGCCTGTACACAATCTTTTATTTTTTTCTTAAGATAAAAATAAGCATTGCTGTGCAGGGTCAGAGTGATAGCACAGAGTGATAGCACAGTGTGATAGCACAGCATTCACCCGGGTTTGATCCTCAACATCTCATATGATTTCCCTAGCATGGCCAAGAGTAATTCCTGAGTGCAGAGCCATAAGTAACCCCTGAGCATCACCATTGTGAGCCAAAAATATATAGTCATAAATAAATATTGTTATTAATTTCTAATAAGCAAGAAATATATGTAAGACTATCAAGTTTGTCTTTGTAACTCACAATACAAAACCCCTATCTAGTTCTTTTTTTCTTATGTAGTAGAAATACTTGTTTTTACCTTCTCTCTCTCCTCTCTTTCTTTGTTTTAGGACCATACACGTTAGTGGTTAGGACTTACTCATGGTTCTGTGCTCAGGGATCAGCCCTGTCAGGACTTGGGGCACTATATGAGTTGTGCCCCAAGTCAGCTAACTGATTTGCAAGGAATTGTCCTACCTACTGTACTATTGCTGTACAAAAGAAACTTTAAGTGTATGCTAACTAGATAAGATTAAAAATAAAAGTAAAACATTTTCTGAATGATTGATGAAATAATAGAAATAAAGAGAACATTTTCAGAGTTCTATTTAAACATGGGTCTAATACTTAACAAATGTGATTCTAGCATCTGACCACTTTTATTCTTTCAGATTTGATTTGATATACTTTTATGAACTAAATATTTATCTCTAGGTACAGACCACTTGATTTTCATATTTTTCCATGCAATATATTTCCATATGATAAAATTTTTGCCTACAATAAAAGTAAAATGGATTTCTGTCACTGTGGAGTCAATTTTTCATATTAGAGTCACATGAGACCTTCTGAAAGGAAAATTTACTCACCAAAGTTTCTCCTTGATAATAATGATGGAAAAGGGAGAGAAAGAAATAAGTAAAATGTATCTTAAATACAAAAGTTAATCTATCTTACCAAAATAAAAGTTAAAAGCACAGAACAAAAATAATAAAATGAGAGAGTATCAGTCTGAATAGAGGAATGATCTACTATTTTTCTGCTGTGTTCCTAATCATAAGTAGATAATAACATATTTAATAACAGTCCATTCCAATAAATTTAAAATATGCATTACAATGACCCTTAATAGAAATCAACTTTTGGGGCCTGGAGTGATAGCCCAGGGGTAGAGTGTTTGCTTGCATGTGGCCGGCCTGTGCCGGCCTGGGTTCAATCCCCAGCATCCCATATGTTACCCATAGCACCGCCAGGAGTAATTCCTGACTGCAGAGCCAGGAATAGCCCTGAGCATCGCCGGGTGTGACCAAAATAGAAAAAAAAAAAGAAATCAACTTTTGAAAGAATATACACAATAATCAATAGTAAAAAATCCTTCATTGGAAATCAAATAAAAGCAAACTAAATAAGTAAATAATATTCCTATTAATTGCATAATATATATAGAGGATCATTAAGAAGCAATGATGGTTCAGTTTATGTATCTTTAAGTTATGTGATCAATCTATATGTTTAAACTTTTGATTACAAATGAGTGCTACACTTTTATTTTTAATAAATAATCGAATGTAACATCTGGGAGGCAATCGCCACATAAAAACATCATACAGCAATAATAAAAGACAATAATTTTTGTTATTTTATTTGATAGCCACATTCACCTACGCACATACCAAATTCTGCAGGATGGATATGTCATTCCCAACGTTCTCCCTTCTGAAATCCTATATGCCATTTCGTCGGTTAAGAAGGGAACACCATCAGGCCCAGACAAGATCAAACCCAAACAACTGATGAATCTGCCATCAGTCCTAATCAATACACTAGCTCAACTCTTTACACTCTACCTGACCGAATGTAAGGTGCCCTCTCAATGGAAAACTAGCAGGACAGTTCTACTGTTCAAGAAGGGAGACATTCATGACATTGGCAACCATCACCCCATCTGCCTGTTGTCAGTCATATACAAACTGTTCACTCGAGTCATCCTGAACAGGATTGGCAGAACATTAGATGAAGAACAACCATGCGAGCAGGCTGACTTCCAAAAAGGATTCAGCACAATCGACCATATCCACACAATAACCAAACTCATTGAAGTCTATAGAGAATTCAAGATGCCACTCTGTCTCACGCTCATTGATTTAAAGAAAGCCTTCAATTCTGTGGCGACTGAAGCTGTCATAGAAGCCCTAGTCAAACAGGGTGTTCAAACCCAATACATAAAGATCATTCATGAACTATATCACGGTTTCACCAATAGGATCTCACCATTCTACAGGAAAGTGATCATCAACGCCAAAAGAGGGGTTATGCAGGGGTGATACCATTTCACCAATACTCTTCAGTGCCACCCTCAAAATCATCATGTGACAATTAGGATGGGAAAAAATGGGAGTGAAGATAGATGGCCGGCAACTACACAACCTACGCTTCGCTGATGACATTTTTCTAATAATACCAAACATCAGCCAAGAGGCAAAAATGCTAGCAGACTTTGACTGAGAATGTGGAAGGATAGGTTTACAGCTGAATCTCAACAAAACTATGTTCATGAGAAATGAACTAGTTCCAGAGGCCCCATTCACTCTCAATGGAACAAACATCTCTGAATGCAACAGCTATGTGTACCTAGGTGGAGAAGTCAACATGATGAATGACCTGAAACTTTAGTTGCACAGAAGGAAAAGAGCAGCATGGACTGCCTTCAAAAACATCAAAACAATAGTAAAAAGAACAAAATACCTCAGGCTACTGGCACCCCTCTTTGACTCCACTGTTCTCACTGCATTGACATATGCCTCAGAGACCTGGGCCTTACGAAAGCAGGATGAAGAATACCATCCGTGTCTCCCAAAGAGGAATTAAAAGAGCCATGCTTGGAATATCACGCCTCACGCAAGTGAGAGAGGGAATGCAGAGTTACAACCTCCATCGCTATTCTAAAATCAAGGACACTGTCTCATCTGCTAGAACATCGAAAATCAGATGGGCTGGTCATATAATGTGATCTGGAGAAGACAGTTGGACTAGAGCCGTTACTGATTTGATCCCATGGGATACCAAAAGATCTCGTGACCGCCCACCTTCAAGATGGTCAGACTTCCTTCTCAGGACCCTAAATATACAGTTCGAAGCTCTTAATATCCCTGAAATAGACAAATGCCATTGGGCTACACTTGCATGTGATAGGGTCAAATGGAAACATTACTGGTGCCCGCTCGAGCAAATCCATGAATAACGGTATATCAAGTGATCAAGTGATTTAGGAGCACATAAAGCAGCACTCAGGCCACAACTTTAACTTTTAGCTTGGAGGTCATTTCCAGCAGAGCTGAGGGACCATGTTGTAGAAGGTATAATAATCAGAAAATAGTTCTTGTCTCATACAACTTTGTTATCCTCTCTTCTCTGCTTCTTTTTTTGTCTTCTCTTATCTGTTTGTTTGAAGTTGTAAATTAAGAGCATCTTGGGATATCTGCACAAATATAAGAACATTCATGAAATTTTAGAATTTACAGACATGACTCCTTGACCCAGAATTGTACTTAACACTTTGCAGGACTACACCCCTTGATACGCACATGTGTAGAATGAATATGTGTTTCAAGTTTTATTTTACTTTGGAAAGGAAATAGAGCAGAAAGAATTGAAATCTCTTGAAAAAAAGCTGTCTGTTGCTTTATACATACACAAAACCAAGCCTGAACTAATCAAGAGTGGTTACATCAGCCTCTCCCATTATCATGATTAACTATCATTAAAGCCATCAGTGCAATGAATGATTTCTAGTTAAAAAGGGGCACTATTTTCTATCTGCTAAATGACAAGACAAAAATCAAATTGAAATGATATGTTTCCCCTATTTCTAAGTGCAAACTAGCACATTTACAAAATATTTTACTGCTAAGCTAATTAATTCCACAATGATCAATGTTTTAAGAGGGAATGTTTTCATTGTTTTCTGCACTTCTCATTTCCCCTTTAAGCTTTCTATTCTGAAACATCATTTTTGCTCATGTTGACTCTTCATTGTGTATCATTTGTAAATATATCCACCCCATTGGTTTCTAAACTTTCTCCATTTGTTTTTCAATTGGTATATATAATGGAAGTAGATCTTTCATATAAGAGCAATACTTCTGATATTTAAAATCTTTATTAAAATCTGCATTTTATCAAAAAACCCACATATTTAAACAAAGTTCATTTGGTCAGAATAACTTTAAGAGGTAGTTGTAATACTATTATACCAAGATTTTGTATAAGTTGGATATCTAAAATAAAGTTTAGACTTATTTTGAATCATTTTATCTTTTCTTTCTACAGCAGAGCCTAGCAAGCTACCCATGTTGTATTTGATATGCCAAAAACCAGAAACATATATAGACCTCATTCTCATGACCTGAAGGAATGGTCTGAGGCTCTTCGTGTTCCTAGAGCAAGCAGATGCCGTTGGGTTACCCTAGCTCATGGCAGGATGAATGCAAATGTTGCTGGTGCCCGCTGGCAAATAGATGAATAACTGAAGACAAGTGACAAGTGATTTATCTATTCTTAACATATTTTCAATGACAAATGCTATTATGCTAACATATTTACTAAAGATTAGAAGAAAGGACATGGCAATATATGAGAGATATTTTCTCCTTTATTTGAATATCTCCAGTTGTGACCTTTCACACCAGCACTGTCTGAGCCCACTGTGATAGACTCAATATTAGTTATATTTCAGAGAAAAGCAGCTATGTCCCATAAATCATGTATAAATTATTAAAGTTATGTTTATATTTCATTTTTAACACTTGAGTTTGATTGATGGTTCTGAATTATATAGAGATATTTTATTTCACCATTTTAAAAATACTACAATAAGGATAGATACTATCATTTGACCCAAATCTTGAGTCTTGACTTCTACCTTCCTTCTTTCCTCCCTTCCTCCTTTCCTTCCTCCCTTCCTTCCTTCCAACCTTCCTTCCTTCTTTCTCCTTCCTTCCCTTCTTCCCTTCCCTTCCTTCCTTCCTTCCTTCCTTCCTTCCTTCCTTCCCTCCAACCTTCCTTCCTTCCTTCCTTCCTTCCTTCCTTCCTTCCTTCCTTCCTTCCTTCCTTCCTTCCTTCCTTCCTTCCTTCCTTCCTTCCTCCCTTCCTCTCCTCCCTCCTCCCTCCCTCCTCCTTTGTCCTTCCTTCCTTTTGTCCTTCCTTCATCTCTGTTCCTTCTTCCTCTCTTCCTTTCGTTTGACTTAAAAGTAGTGTTTTGTAGTGGTAGTTTTCTGTTGTTGTTGTCTTTGTTTTGTTTTAAATTAACTTCTTTCTAAAAGCTTGGGAGAGAACAGTTAACCAAATCCTAAATAAGTGGTACTTGGAAACACTGTCATCTCATAACTACCTGAGACCATTTCCCATAGTGTCTGTTGTTTCCAAGTTAATACGGCTTATTTGTCCATTCAGTTTACAACTTTATGTGTTTTTTTCATTTCACTTCTCTCTCTCAGTTTCTACTCTCCTTTATTATTATTTTCTCCATTTTCATCCTTCTGTTGCTCTGGAGTCTATGACAGTGATTTTATTATTATTGGAATTTATTTCTCATCACATTGTATTTTATCCCTTATTTATAAGTCCTCAGACATGGGGCAGAGGTGCGACTGGCTCCTCCTGTGCCCAGCCGCTCACGAGGTGCCCAGGAGGGATGGGGGTTTCTAGCCCTGGCCCACCACCCCAGCAGAGCCTTTCAACAAGCCAGATGAACCCCACTCCATGAGGGCCTCCATTTTCCACATCCGAACATCCCTCTCTTCAGAACTCCACCCAGCAGACCAGCCTATCAAAGCCCGGCTCACGCGTCCGCTTGCGGCTGCACTGTTCATCAATAAATGCTGGATTTAGAGATGACTACAAGAGTACGCCACCCGCTCGGCAGAGCCTGGCAAGCTACCCATGTCGTATTTGATATGCCAAATACCAGTAACAATTATAGATCTCAGTCCCATGACCTGATGGAATAGTTTGAGGCTCTTTATGTTCCTGGAGCAAGCAGGTGCCCTTGGTGTCTACTTGGATGAGACAGGTCATATGGAGATGTTACTGGTGCCCGCTCAAGCCAATTGATGATGAACGGGAATACAGTGATACAGTGTGATACACATCTGCTGGATAGCTTTTGATCACAATGATGTTTCAAATAAGGTCATTTATCAGAATCAATTATGTAATTGGGACAAAAATGTTTTAACTGATGGAGATACTAAGTGGGGAAAAGAGAGGTAGCATTTCATCTCTTACGTTTGAATGGTCTATGGGAGGTTTGCCGGGATGGGCAGAAGGGCTGGTACAGTCATAGCATTTCTCAACTGGTGATATAGGCCTCTAGTGCTCAGGCTCCAGCTTTCAGAGCTTCCTGGGATTGGCCAGGCCATCCAGACAACCCAGTGCTGTTCACAGTCTCCCTGGAGGATGTACGCTTCAAATGATCCATGCAGTACCATGAATAGAACCAGGATATCTGAAAGATAGGCCCGTGTCATAAACCCTGTACATTCACTTTGGCTTGTAGCTATTATTTTGAATCATACAAAGAATATTTATTTCAACGTTAGTAGGAAACATTTAGTTTAGAGGGAAAATATTTTAATTAGAATATTAAAAAAAATCTAATAGTTATTTAATAATACCCTTTCATACTCCATAAGATCACTTAATCACTTGAATCCGGTTATTCATCGATTTGCTCGAGCGGGCACCAGTAACATTTCCATTGGACCCTATCATGTGCCAATGTAGCCCAATGGCATCTGATTGATTCAGGAATATGAAGAGCCTCAAACCGTTCCTTCAGGGTCTTAACAAGGAAGTCTGACCATCTTGTAGGTGGGCGGCCACGTGATCTTTTGACATCCCGTGGCATCCAGTCGGTAATGGCTATAGTCCAGCAGTGGTCTCCAAATCGCATTACATGTCCAGCCTATCTGATTTTCGATGCGTTGGCAAACAAGAG
Source organism: Cryptotis parvus (assembly GCA_021461705.1). Classification (NCBI taxonomy): domain Eukaryota; kingdom Metazoa; phylum Chordata; class Mammalia; order Eulipotyphla; family Soricidae; genus Cryptotis; species Cryptotis parvus. Next base: position 24,198 of record JAJIBD010038419.1, read on the forward strand.
AGCGTCCCTGATACTGGAATAGTGACGGAGGTCAGAACTCCTGATTCCTTCACTCACTTGAGTGAGACGTGATATTCCAAGCAAAGCTCTTTCGATTCCTCTCTGGGAGACCCAAATAGCATTCTCATCCTGCTTTCGTAGGGCCCAGGTCCCTGAGGAGTATGTTAATGCAGGGAGAACGGTGGAGTCCAAAGGATGTGCCCAGAGCCAGAGGTTCTTTGTCCTTTTAGCTATTTCTTTGATGCCTTTGAAGGCATTCCATGCCGCTCTCTTCCTCCTGCACAGCTCAAATTCTAGGTCATTCATCATGTTGATTTCTCAACCTAGGTACACATAACTGCTGCATTCAGAGATGTTTGTTCCATTCAGAGTGAATGGGGCCTCAGGAACTAGTTCATTCTTCATGAACATTGTTTTCTTTAGATTCAGCTGTAGACCTATTTTTCCACATTCTCCGTCGAAGTCAGCCAGCATTTGTGCCACTTGGCTAATGTCTGGTGTTATTAGAACGATGTCATCAGCGAGGTGGAGGTGGTGTAGTTGCCGACCATCTATCTTCACTCCCATTCCTTCCCATTCTAATTGTGGCATGATGTTCTCGAGGGTGGCACTGAAGAGTTTTTGGTGAAATGGTATCACCCTGTCGAACCCCTCTTTTCACATTAATGATCACTTATTTGTAGAATGGTGAGATCCTGGTGGTGAATCCGTAATACAGCTCACGAAGGATCTTGATGCATTGGGTTTGAACACCCTGTTTGGCTAGGGCTTCGATGACTGCTTTAGTCTCCACAGAATCAAAGGCATACTGTAAATCAATGAACGTGAGACAGAGCGGCATCTTGTAATCCCTACAAACCTCGATGAGCTTGGATACTGTGTGGATATGGTCGATTGTGCTGTGCTGAATCCTTTCCGGAAGCCTGCTTGCTCACATGGTTGTCCTTCATCTAGTGTTCTGCTAATCCTGTTCAGGATGACTCGTTTAAACAGCTTGTAGATGACAGACAACAGGCAGATGAGGCAATGGTTACCAATGTTGTGAATGTCTCCCTTCTTGAACAGTAGAACTGTCTTGCTGGTTTTCCAGTGGGAGGGCACCTTGCATTCGGACAAGTAGTGTGTGAAGAGCCGAGCTAGTGTTTTGATGAGTACCGACGGCAGACTCTTCAGGTGTTCGGGTCTGATTTTGTCTGGGCCTGGTGCTGTTCCCTTCTTTACTGACGAGATGGCATGTCGGATTTCAGAAGGGAGAACGTTGGGAATGACATATCCATCCTGTGGAATTTGGTATGTGGGCAGGTTTATGTGGCTATCAAAGAGATTTGAGTAGAAGTCATGGATAATCTTCTCCATTGCCTTTCTGGAAGATTGATAGATCCATCAGGGGAGGAGGGCAGTCATCTTGGTCTTATAGTTGGCAAAGGACAGGCGGGCAGTGAAAATGCTTTTTCCTGGCTTTTGCTGCATCTTCTAGTATTTCTGCTCTTCTGTCTTTGAGGTCTTCTTTTATCGCTTCTCTGCACCGTTTAGCAAGCTTGGACATAAGCATTTGGTCTCCTGAGGCTCACGCCTCGCCACTTTGGCGAATGAGCTCGAGAGTTTCTGAAGACAGGCGTTCTTTTGTAGCTTTCTCTCTCGGCATTCTTCGCACAATCATGGAGGTGCTGAACCAGTCGGTTGTATTCTTCATCGATGTCATCAATGATGGTATCTTCCCATGTTGTTGCAATGGTGCCAAAGAGTTCCCAGTTGGTGGTCGTTCTGGGAGTTCTCTTCTTAAACTTTGCAGTCTTTTCTCCCGTTGCGGGAAGTAGAATTTTGCACGAAGGAGACAGTGGTCCTATCCTGTTTGGAATTTGGGGACGACAGCTACATCGGTCAGACAAAACTGTCGATTGAAGATGATGTGGTCAATTTCCTTGTGGAACTGTCTGCCAGGAGATTCCCATGTCCAACGATTCGCTTCAGCTTTCTGGAACTGTGAGTTCCCATGAATAGTCTTGGTGGACATGATGAACTCAGATAGTCTCTCAACCCATTCATTCCATTCCAGGCCATGGGTCCCGATGTGGAGTTCTTCAGCCAATCTTCTTGGTCCTATCTTGGCATTAAAATCACGGACTATGATCTTGTAGAAGGTGTGATCTTATTTATAGAACTCCTCCAATTCCATGTACAATTTCTCAGTTTCATCTTCATTGTATGTGGATGTTGGTGCATAGACAATGAAAATAGAAATTGCTGGCAGTGGGCCACATCTCTTCAAGTGTAATCATCCTATACAGTTTGTTAGGCATTCAAATGAATCAATGTTTAAGGCCATGTTCGTGTTGACAAGGACACCAACGCCACCGATGCCTCTTTCGTCGCATGTTCCAAGGAACAATTCTTCTCCAGTGTCAAATACAGCATGATGCAACTGACGCTTCCTCGTCTCAGTCAGACCAATGATGTCATACTTGATCTTTTGCGCTTGCACCATCAGATCCTCAATATATGCTTCCGATGCCAATGTACGTGCAATGAAAGTACAGACCGTCATTTTCGTCCTCGTTTTGGCAGCCTAGGATGGCCATGAAATTTTATCAGGCACTGCTTGTTTGCCTTTCTTACTGCTGTCATATTAAGGGCTCTTCCGGGGTCAGGAAAATAAACATTTCTGTTACTGGATTTGGCATATAGAACTACGCATCGGACAGCTTGCCAGGCTCTGCCATGCGGGCGCTATATTCTCATTACTTTGTGGTGCTCTCTCAGAGGGGGGGGTAGAATATTTACGGTAATTTGGAGGTAAATCGCAGAGCCTGCGCACAAAGGGATAGCTGGTTTCTGCTCTGCCGGGTGTACCTGTGTCTTAGGCTCAAGCATTCCTGGGCTTGAAATACTCTCCTCTGAAGGGCGGGTCTCTGCAGGGTGGGTCCTTGTAGGCTGGGTTTCTGACAAGCCAGGCTGGAGTCTGGGTTAATCTGTGGGCTGGAGACTGGATTAATCTGCTGGGTGGAGATCTTACCTGCTGCAGAGTGTGGATTGTGAAGATCTCTGCCAGCAAGGTGTGGGGGGTTTCTCTGGGCTCCTCTGAGGCTCCATCGGGATGGTGGACTCGGGTCCGAAGTTGCTCTCGTGGTCCATGGAATGCAGGGGGGTTCAACGGGGAAAACTCGCGTTTCTGCTCTGCCGGGTATACCTGTGTCTTAGGCTCAAGCATTCCTGGGCTTGAAATACTCTACTCTGAAGGGCAGGTCTCTGTGTGGTCGGTCCTTGTAGGCTGGGTTTCTGACAAGCCAGGCTGGAGACTGGATTAATTTGCTGGGTGGAGATCTTACCTGCTGCAGAGTGTGGATTGTGAAGATGGCTGCCAGCAAGGTGTGTGGGTTTCTCTGGGCTCCTCTGAGGCTCCATCTGTATGGTGGACTCGGGTCGGAAGTTGCTCTTGCGGTCTATGCAATGCAGGGGGTTCAACGGTGAAAGCTGGTTTCTGCTCTGCTGGGTGTACCTGTGTCTTAGGCTCAAGCATTCCTGGGCTTGAAATACTCTCCTCTAAAGGGCGGGTCTCTGCGTGGTGAGTCCTTGTAGGCTGGGTTTCCTATAAGTCAGGCTGTAGACTGGATTAATCTGCTGGGTGGAGATCTTACCTGCTGCGGAGTGTGGATTGTGAAGATCACTGCCAGCAATTTGTGTGGGTTTCTCTGGGCTCCTCCGAGGCTCCATTGGGATGGTGGACTCTGATTGGAAGTTGCTCTTGTGGTCCATGGAATGCAGGGGGTTCAAATGGGAAAGCTGGTTTCTGTTCTGCTGGGTGTACCTGTGTCTTAGGCTCAAGTATTCCTGGGCTTGAAATACTCTCCTCTGAAGGCCGGGTCTCTGCGTGGTGGGTCCCTTGTAGGCTGGGTTTCGGACAAGCCAGGCTGTAGACTGGATTAATCTGCTGTGTGGAGATCTTACCTGCTGCAGAGTGTGGATTGTGAAGATCTCTGCCAGCAAGGTGTGGGGGTTTCTCTGGGCTCCTCTGAAGCTTCATCGGGATCATGGACTCGGGTCGGAAGTTGCTCTCGTGGTCCATGAAATGCAGGGGGTCAACGGGAAAGCTGGTTTCTGCTCTGCAGGGTGTACCTGTGAACTATCCATAAGAGAGTTCATTGTAATTTCTTATTTTAATATTTACCAACTTTTTCAAGTTAATGAGTTTTCCAATTGTTGTTGAATATTTGAAGATGTAATAACCCCAAAAATGATTACATTGTTCCTGGTGTTTTATTTTTCACACATTCCATTGAACAAGACACTTTCATAGAATGTGTCACTTAGGCACTAGTGTCTTCATTAAAAAAGACTATGCCAGGCTTTGGTTATAATTTTGAGAAATATTTAATTCTCCTCCTCAGAGACATCATCTTCTTACTTTATTTTTACTTAAGTTTTCTGATGATAGTGTGTACCATTTTAATTTTGTTGTTGATGTTGCTATTGTTGCTGTTGTTCTAAAAGTAAGAAATTGAAACCGAACTATCAAGCAAAAAGGTTTGAAAAAGTTCAAACTTTTTACTTTGTTGTTGAAAGAACCCTTAAATTCTTAAATTCTTAAGAACTCTATACTTATGTCTAACTTAAAATGTTCAGGTCTGCATTGACAGTCCAGGGTAGAGTATTTCTCTTTCACACAGCCTCTCTAGGTTCAACCCCCGTCACCACATGTTTTAGCCCTTCTGGGTATCATCTCCACACCTAAGCACTGCAGACTGTGGGCTAAGAGACAAAAATATGTAAAAATATGTAGCAATAAAGACTAAATGTTGACTATGTTTATATAGAACAATAGAAAAATGTAATATATAAATTTACCATAAAATGATGTTGCTACATGTTTCAATTGTTTTTATATTTATTGAAATAACAGATCTTTTTTGTTTATTTTGCTTTGGGTACACACTGGTGGTACTGAGGTGCTGCTCCCTCCACCCAGAGCACATGGATCACCCCGGCTATTGTTAGTGTTGTAGTTTACCGTGTTTTACAGGTGATCCTACCTGGTTCAAACATGCAAAGCATGAGCTCCAGCTCTTAGAATATCTCCCCAACTCCTCAATCTGAAACTTAAAAGTTTATCATTGAAGTAAATATTTTCTAAAAGTATTTGATTTTTGAAAATTATTATTATTGAAATTAAGCATGGCATTTTTTTAGCAAATTTATTATCCTTTTCTTTATCTGGGAGTGAGTAGGAATAATAACTGATAATTGTAATATGATGGCTCACTATAGTCTTTTATTCATTTTTTTGCTTTTTGGGTCATACCTGGCAATGCTAGGGGTTACTCCTGGCTCTGCACGCAGAAATTACTCCTGGCAGTGTCTGGGAGACCATATGGGATGCCATGGATCAAACTAGGTTTGACAGTGTGCAAGGCAAACACCCTACCCACTTTGCTATCACTCTGGCCCCAAATATAGTTTTGATCTACTCTGTGCTGTATTACATGAACAAATTAAAGGAGGATTAATTATTCACTGATGTAATTTCACTGTTTTTCCAGAAGAGTAATAAAAACAATATATTTTTATATTTTTAAACAATATATTTATATTGCCTTCTATAATAATATGGCCTCTCTTCCAATTCTAAAAGATTCAAATGTATAATTCACAATCACACATTTTTTATTCACACTTTTTCATTAAGATCATGGGAACATTCTATTAGGAAATTGTTTTTATTTCTTCCTTTAAGAATTCATTGGAACATTGCTTTTCTTTTTTTTAAGGTAAACAATAATTTTTCTGGGCGTTTGTAATATAGCTCTGACTAGAGTCAGGGTATGGCTTTCTTTTTTTATTGACCTCTGTAATCAAAACAGTCAGCAAAGGGTACTAAAATCATTTCATGAGTTTCAAAATTACATATGACTTTGATACAAAGTTTAACTCTGCTCAGAGGCCAACGTTTGGTTGAGTAAAATTAGAGACTTGCACTGCTGAATGCATAAAGAATTAAGTTAATAAATGCACTTCAGCAGATCCTTTTAAGTGGGGCATTTTTGAAATTATCCCTAAGGGTATGGAATCTTCTACCAGGCAAAAATGCATGTCAGAGGCCTCTGAAATAAGCTTGCAATTGCAGTTGCTGACATTTGAATGAGAGTTGAAAGGAGGTGAACTTAGTAAAAAGAAGAAAAATATTGGGGAAAGTACTAGCTTCCCTGAAGATGCCATATTGACTTTCCATATGAGTTAAAAATCTGATGGACCTGAAATTATAAGGAAGGACCAGAGGGACAAAATTCTCTTGTCTTAGCAGGGTTTGTGTTTTGATGGAATTAACTAGGACAACTTCTAAATACTGTGTGAAACTAGGTTGAAACTAATGGGTACTATCCAAGTTATTTTACTGATAATACACTTTTATACTTTTTCTTAAGACTGGGAGGAGGCTGGGCTTGTCAAAATGCTGCATAGCAATGTTTGACTACCTAATATCACAGATATATAGGTTTATTATTTGTATCTCTGAATTCACTCATTTTGTCAAAATGTTCATAAAATCAATAAGGAACAAACATAAACAATGTTAAAGCACATTTCTATAAATTTGATATCAAGCTTTTCAAAACTACTATTGCATTTTTATAAGAGCTATGTAGCTCATTTTATTCAAAGAAGAAATGCAATAAAAGGAGAATGATTCGTTCAAATCATATGTCAAAATTAAAGATCATCTTGAAATAATAACATCAGATTTATAGAAAATATTGTGAGGTTTATTTACTGAAGAGTAGAAAATTTATGTCAGCAACAACTTGCTTCAATGTTGTTACAAGGCTTATTTGACTAAAATTACAGATATGGAATTGATCTGTTTCTTTGTTATGTTTTCATTTATGAATATTTTGGTCCAACATGGATTTCTTGATAGAGAGAAAATAACCAATTGGTGAGAGATAGCATATAGATGATTAGAGTGAGTTTACAAATATATATGCACAGATATTTCATACATTTTAAAGCAATAAAATGACAAATATTGACTAAGTTTCAAATTGCATTTTCCTGTAGTTTCATATCTTCATGACTTTTTCCATTTTATTAATAATCATTAAAATTCTTAGACATAGTCTGGTGGGTAAATTTAATTACATGTTCATTTTTATCAGCTAAGAGCTATGTTATGAAGAGTGTTGAAAATCCAAAGACCTACTTAATTTCTTTGCCTCTGAGGACAGCTGCTACTTGGGACTATGACTCATCATGTAAACCATCATTTAGTTTGGCTCCCTTGGTTTTCAAAAAATAGGGAGATCAGGGATTTTGTAATTAATGGGTTTTTAAAATTTTGCTGTTTCAAGTATGGTATTAGGGTTTTTGTATCTCATGGCAGTTACTTCTGATCAATAAAAAGGTGGCTTCATTTGGTTCAGCTTGGTTTGGTTTGGTTTTATTTTTAATGGCCCTCAGGGAAAGGTTGTCATCTTTTAAGCTACAGCTAGCACATTATTTACCTCATTTGATTTTTTACTGCATTTGTTTTAGTTTATTTTTTCAAGCTTTATATTGAATACGGCATTTGGAATTCAAAACTTCCCAAACCTCATAACTTTTGTTTTCTCTTATTATTGTTTCTTTGGGGGAGTCTGCACTTGGTGGTTCTTAGAATTTAGATCTTATATTCAGGGATAAATATTGGCAATGCTTTAGACACTGGATATAGTACCAAGGCAAACGACTCAGGTTGGATAAATGCAAGGCAAACGCCCTACCCACTGCACTATCATTTCATCTATTTAAAACTTTTTTAAAGCTGAAAATGATACATCTTAACTATGTCTTGAATTTAAATTATATAATTGCCTCATTTTCTATTTTGCCATAAACATGTTTCCATTATTTCCATGATGAGAAAAGTACATAGAGTCCCAAGCCCATGAGGAATTGACCTTCTATTCTTTACATTTTGACAAGGCAGAAATCAAGGCAATGTAATGTGTTTTTCAAAAAAAAAAAACTCCTAATTGCAGACTGAGTTCACTGTCTTGCATTTTTTTTTTGCATAGGTAGGACTGTTTTTCCTATTGACAAAGAAACAGTCTTTACTCTGAAGGCACCCCTAGCTTTAATATTTTCCATGTGTCACAGATTGTGGAATGACATTTCCTGTTTCTAATATTTTCTATACAAATATTAGAAATTGCTTAATTTTCATTTTGTTTTGTTTTGTTTTGACCAACTAAGCTGTGTTTGGGATTAGCTCCCGACTCTTTGCTCAGGGATCACTCCAGGCAGACTCAAGGGACCATATAGGAGGCCAGGGAGCAAAGTCTGGTTTGTTCTACAGTCATACTCTTCTCTGCCCTCCCTACCCCCAAATTGTTTACTTTAAGGAGCCATATGAAAGCATGCACACTACAGGATAATCCAGCAACTTTAATAACTATTAATGTATCTAGCCTTAATTATATGTGCAGAGGCTTTTCTACTATATCATTTACCATATTCAGACTCCAGAGACCTATTTCTTGGCAGAGAAGAAAATAAAGGAAGTGACATTGAACTCACAGTACGATTTATATCCATTTTTCCAGAATTAGCATTTGGTCTCATGTTTTATCAGTCGATGTTATGAGACAATAAGTTTCCTCATGATGTATTATTATCTTAGAAAAATAATTATAGAATTATTAGAGTACAATGACATTGAAAGAAGGCAGAAACCCCTTCCCCAACCAGGGCAGGCCTACTCATGGAAAGTTACCAATTTAGGGCCTGAGTGTCCTTTCCATCTTGAAGTAACCTTTTTGTTATCTACAAAAGGCCCAGAACAAATTCCTGTTAGAGGTTATTAGACCCCCCCCGCCCAGAATCTACTATCTGGCCTGAATTGCCTGGATTGCATTCCTGCACCACACATAGCCGTTGCTGACCCATGATCCCACGCGTGTATCTAGCCGCACCAAATATAGAAAGAAGTATTAAGAATGATCTGATTGGTGGGGAATGGTTACTTGGTACAAAGTGATTGGCTACCTGCGCACAGACCTTGATGTAATATTTTAAATCTATTGGATGGTTATGCGCGGGCTTTTCTGTAAGCGGCGGAATTATCTCTTAAAAGATCCTCCCTGGAAGGGCTCAGGGCTCTTAGCCACTGACTACTTGGGGTCATGCTATGGACCCAAGTATACTCGTTATTAATAAAACCCTTGCTTTTGCATAGGACCCAGTCTCTCAGAGTTTTCCTTGGTAGATGCGGCGCTCTGAGGCTCCCAGTCAGTCACCCCATCGGGTGGCCAACTCTTTCAACATAAAGTATATTATTGAATATTCAAAACACATAAAGAAACTTTTTCAGATAAATGTGCTCTGGAATGTATTCATTTATGTGTTCATTTATCTGTGTTCTATGTCTGTATTTTTTCTCTCTGTCTCTCTCTCTCTCAATCTCTGTCTCTCTCTGTCACACACACATGCACAACACAAACACACACTAGATTTTGTTAAGTAATAATGTCTTCAAAGAAGTATTTCCTCAGAGACCACATATCATCACTTGTCGGGGCGCTCCGCGGGGTCCCCAACAGTGCCGGGAAGCGAAGTTCCCTTCTACCTCCGAAGCCCACGAGGAACGGATGAAAACTCAGGAATCCGATGCAGTTTTAAAAGGCTTTACTTATCACAGGTTCAGGCATCCAAATCAGCAAAAGGAAAAACCCGATGCTTAGGATTCCAGGCTAGAACCCCAGCCATGTGTAGGCCAAGATGGCGACCACCACGTGTAAAGCTTCCAAGTAGGGCAACGCTCACAGCAAGCAAGAGCCCCCAAAAGAAGTGCGCGAGTGAAAACCCGCTAGTTTATACCCTGCAACTCAGACCTTCCTCCCATTGTTATGGAAAGCAGGGGGTGTTAAATGTCCTTAGGTAATCCCTCCCTGCACCTCACCTAGGCCCTTTAGTGTGCTAATGTTCTGAGCCAAAATGCAGCGGCCCTTAAAGGAGTCCTGCAACAATCACTGACCACTTCTTTCTTAACATGTTAAATTTAAAATTTGAATTAACTGATTGTCTAGTTGGCTGCATGCCTAAAATTCTCACTACTCAATTTAATGGCTAGTTTTACCTACTTTCATGGAAAGTGTCTAATGCCATTAATCTATGCAATTAATATAAGCAATTGATTCTAAATATTTTATGGGAAAATAGTACTTTCAAGCATGTGGATTTCAAACAATTTTGCTCAACATTTTAAGCAGTCTTACAAAATTTATTGATAACTATATGTTTTACCAAACCTGGTTTACCTTTCTTTTGGAGATACTTGTTAAACTCACTTGGCTCATTGCTTTTGAAGTCAATTATAATCAGCCTAACATATGAAATTATGTGAAACCATAGCCAGGAATTTATATTACTTTCTTTTCTGGATTTTGACATTGACCAAGTGAAGATCCACAGACATAAAATATATAAATGTAGCAGTCACCAACTAGAAACTCATACTTTTAACATTTAGCCGCATATTTACTAACCATTACCTACCTCAGCTTCAGTTTCTATAGATAATATGTGCTACTAATGATGGAGATTTTGTGGTTTATATGGTAGAGCAAATTGTGTTCAACAGTAGGTACAGAAAATATTATAGACAGATCCAATGAAGAAAGATTGAATGATTACTATTTGCATTAGTGAACAATATATTACAAGTCTATTATTTAGGATGCTACTTATTATGTTTGCTTTTTATTTTTATTTTGTATGTATGTAAATTCTTTTGACATCACGGATCATTTCCTTGTAGAATGGTGAGATCCTGGTGGTCAATCCATAATACAGCTCACGAAGGATCTTGATGTACTAGGTTTGAATACCCCGTTTGGCTAGGGCTTCAATGACCGCTTCGGTTTCAACAGAATGAAAGACTTTTTTTAAATCAATGAATGTGAGACAGAGCAGTATGTTGAGCTCCCTACAAACATCAATGAGCTTGGTTACGGCGTGGATATGGTTGATTGTGTTGAATCCTTTTGGAAGCCAGCCTGATTGCATGGTTGTCCTTCATCTAGTGTTCTACCAATCCTGTTCAGGGTGACTTGAGTGAACAATTTGTAGATGACGGACAACAGGCAGATGGGGCCATAGTTGCCAATGTCGTGATTGTCTCCCTTCTTGAACAGTAGAACTGTCCTGCTGGTTTTTCATTGGGAAAGCACCTTGCATACACAAAGGTAATGTGTGAGGAGCCAAGACAGTGTATTTATGAACACTGAGGGAAGATTCTTCAGGTGTTCTGGTCTGACTTTGCCTGGGCCTGGTGATGTGCCCTTCTTTACCGATGAAATGACATGTCAGATTTCAGAAGGGAGAATGTTGAGAACAACATATCCATTCTGTGGAATTTGGTATATGGGTAGGTGGACATGGCTATGAAAGAGATTAGTGTAGGAGTCATGGATAATCTTCTCCATTGCATTTCTGGAAGATGTGAGACACCCATCAGGACATCGGAGAGCAGTCCTCTTGGTCTTATAGTTGGAGAAGGACAGGCAGGCTTTGCAATGTTTTTCCGACTTCTGCTGCATCGGCCAGTATTTCTGCTCTTCTCTCTTTGAGGTCTTTCTTTACAGATTTTCTGCACTGCTTTTTGAGCTTGGACGTTAGCATTTGGTTGCCTGAAGCTTGTGCCTTGCCACATTGGCAAATGACCTCAAGAGTTTTTGAAGACAGGCGTCCTTTTGTGTCTTTCTCTCTCTTGACATTCTTCACACAATCATGGAGGTGCTGAACCTGTCTGTTGTTTCATCATTGTAGTCAATGATGGTATCTTCCCATGTTGCTGCTATAGTGCCAAAGATTTCTCAGTTGGTGGTGATTCTGGGGAGTTCTCTTCTTAAACTTTGCAGCCTTTTCTCCCCATTGCGTAAAGTAGAATTTTGCATCAAGGAGATGGTGGTCTAATCCTATTTGGAATTTTGGGATAACAGTAACATTTTCTGCATTCCTTACTCTGAAGTTATTAAAAATTTATCAATTATTTTCATATTTCACTAAAAACAAACAAGAAACAAATAAACCCACATTTTATGAAATTATACATAATTTCCGCATAAAAAAATAAGTACTAAGTTTCATGTGCTTTTGCTGACTTCTTTTTAAACAACAGGTACATAAAGCACTGCAATGCTAGTATTCCTATGTAGTTACTAATCTCTTCCTGGAATAAAAAATAAACAATTCTTCTTAAAATCCTTTTAAGTAGTCCACATTTCATGACATAAACATACCAAATCTCAATGAAAAGAGACTGTAGATAAAGGTGAGAGTCTGTTTTGAAAATTCCTAAATAATTTATGGAAGAACTAATGTGGAAGCTATGCAATTGTAAAGCAGTGTCTTCATTGTTGTTATAAAGCATAATGTCCCATTCAAAAATTCAGTTTCTGAACACAAGAACTAAGGCTCTACAGACATTTCCCCTTTCCCTTATTTTACTGCATGAAAATAAAAGTTTATTATATAAATTGACTCATAAAATTAATAGCATTTTGACAATAATTTTAGAAAACAGTAAAAAAAATTAAAAATCAATATTTACTCTGAGTGAATCAAACCTGAAATCAAAAGGAAACATTCAGAAGAAATCTTAACCTTATAAATATCCTTCCTTTTCCGCTTCTTCCTCATGATTTATTATACCATTTGGAAATTATTATCTTAACTCGTATTGCATACTTTTGTGTTCAAATTGAGCAGTTTCTATAACTGTTAGAATAGAGTATTTCTAAGAATATATGGAAGTTATCACCCCCCCCCCCCCCCCCCCATTCACTCTAAATTATTTTAGATTTTAAGTTCACAATTAAAGAATATGCAAAAATTATTACATTTGAATACATTCTGAGAAATTTCATATTGACTGTAACTGTTTATGATTCATTCCTCTTTGCATGATATAAAACAAATCACAGTATTCAGCATTGGATCATCCCCATCTCTTGGATGACAGGTTTAATTAGTCTGGGAACATTGATGTTTACCCACTCACAGCTTAATCTACTTACATATTCTTAAACCAAGGTTCATTCTAATGAGATCCCTCTTCTATGTAAACACTGCTTGAGGGTGTGGCAGTTACAAAAGTCACCTTGACTCTGAATAACTTCTGAGTTATTATATATCTACTAAGACTTCTATGTTTTCTAGATTGGGCACAGCTCCTCTTTATACTCACTGCACCCAGTGTCAGACAGTTTTACCAGGAGTCTACCACCCTGGCCAAGTTGAGACTATCTTTAAGATTATAGGAAGGATCATACTAGTTTGCCCTCACACAGTCGCGTGTGACCCTTTCAGTATATGGAGAACAAGATACTCAGAATCACCCTGGTGGAGATAATAAATTAAAGGACCTTGTGAGTACCATCTAGATTACATGAACCCCATGCAATTAAGATGCGTTATTTTATATCACCCCCTCTCTCAGTGTATTAAATAAGAGATAATCTCAGAAGGGACTAGTCCTTGGCATACTTATTTGTTTACGCCTGTAATAGGGTGTGGCACCACCCTTCTACACTCTGTTTATGGTTCTGTTGACAGGACCCTCCCTGTCCTCATACTGTTGGGGACCACGGAGACTCCCCTGACACATATCATTCATTCTCCCACTAAATATATATTTATTAAATACATATATATTTGTAGTAAACATATAGTGAATTTCTGCTAGAACTTTAAATTTTATTCTTAACAATCTTTGTGAAGTATGTGTCCAGGGTCAGATGTTATTCTCATATACCTTTTGTTTTAGTTTGTGGACTACATGCAGCTGTGTTGAGGGTTTATCTCTTGCATTGAATTTAGGAATTAATCCTGGAAAGCTCAGAGCACTTTACAGATATCCTGGGATAAAACCCAAGTAGGCCGTGTGCAAGGCAAGACCTTAACCACTGCAATAGTTTACTTTTTATAATTTTAAGTGGGAAAAATGGAAAAATTAAATCGCTGAATTCTATAGTATTAATTGGTATTGATATGTTTTTTCTTAAACAATAAGTGTTAGATAAATGAAGAAATTAAAATTCACTGACAAGTATATTCTCAATTGACATTGATAAGATTTTTTTGAAAAATGAAAGTAACCATCCTCTAACATGTCCCTCAATCTTTCTTTCTTTATTTGAGTATGTTGCACTGAATAGATTTATACTACATGAATAGGGGCTGCAGTGATAGTACAGCAGTTAGGGCAATTGCCTCACATGCAGCAAACCTGGGTTTGATCCCTGGCATCCTATATGGTCCCCTGAACACTTCCAGGAGAATTTCCTGAACACAGAGTCAAGAGTAAGCCCTAAGCATCATTGGGTGTGACCCAAAGAGAAAAAATAAATAATAAATAAATAGATAAATGAATGAATGAATGAATGAGTGGTAGGGCATTTGCTTTGCATGCAGCTGACCCGGGTTCAATCCCCGGCAGCCCATATCTTCCCCAAGCACTGCCAGGAGTAACCCCTGAGCATTGCCAGGTGTGACCCAAAACAGCAAAAAAAAAAAAAAAAAAGAGACTCTCATCCATTGTTGAAGGGAATGTTGACTAGTCCAGCATTTTTGGAAAACAATATGGACATTCCTCCAAAAGCTAGGAATTGTGCTCCCTTTTGACTCAGTCATACAACTCCTGGGATTAAACCTGGGAACTCAAAACACACAACAGAAACACCATCTTCACTTTTATATTCATATCAACACTATTCACAATAGCCAGAATCTGGAAACAATCAGAGTTCCTGAGAACTGGATAAAGAAACTTGGGTTTCTTTATCTGGATAAAGAAACATATACACAATGGAATACTATGCAGCAGTCACGAAAATCGAAGCTATGAAATTTACCTATACATGGATGAACATGGAGAGGATCATGCTGAGTGAAATTAGTCAGAAGGGAAAGGGCAGGTGTAGAATGATCTGCATTTATTTGTTGGATATTATATACATATATATAAAATATCCAACATATAAATGCAGTAACATGTAGTAACAATGCAATAAATGTGCCAACATGATATATATACATATATATCATATATATGTATACATACATACAAACATACATATATATGTATGTATGTGTATATATATATATATATATATATATATATATATATATACCAAGACCCAAGGCCATGCAAAACATGGATCAGAAGGTCTTGTCAATAGGTGGAATCAGGGGCCGGAGCGATAGCCCAGCGGGTAGGGCGTTTGCGTTGCATGCGGCCGTCTTGTGCTGGCCCAGATTCGATCCCCGGCATCCCATATGGTCCCCGAGCACCGCCAGGAGTAATTCCTGAGTGCAGAGCCAGGAGTAACCCCTGAGCATCGCTGGGTGTGACCCAAAAAGCAAAAAAAAAAAATAGGTGGAATCAATCTATGTGTGTGGAAGTCAGAGGTTAGGTAAGTCAGAGAAGGGAACAGTTGGTATAATCGTTGAAAATAATAATACCAACCTAGAAATCAGCATTGAATGTAGGTAAAGGGCTATACATGATAATAGCTAAATGTATGTATTGAAAGCCACAATGTGTAAGAGAAGGAAGAGAGAGAGAGGGAGGAGAGAGAGAGAGAGATTTAAAACAGGTAAAAAGCCTGCCATAGAGACTGACTGAGGCAGGGTGGAGGAGAATTGGAGACATCGGGATGTGAAATGGGTACTGCTGGAAGGATGGGTGCTGGAATACTGTATGACTGAAACCCAAATATGAACATATTTGTAATTATATAACTCACGGTGGTATAACAAAATATTTTTAAAAAAAGAAAAGAAAAGAAATAAAGAGAAGAAATAAGGAAGAAAAAGGAAAGAATATTGGTAATAGAGAGAAAGAGCAGGGGTTATGCTGGTCTTGCTACACCTGGACTAGGGTTGATTGCTGGCACCACATGTTTCCTGGGCATTGTAAGGCTAATCCATGGAGATGCTCCCAAGTATTTCGAAGCATGTCTGTATGGCCTCAGAGAGTCTTGGGGATTACTAGAGGGCTTGTAGTTCCTAGCCCTACAAACCGAAATATAACTGCATCCCGGCCACTAGTATTGAACAGCCCAAAGCTAGTCAGCCAAGAATTGGCAAGAGTGGACTTCACAGCCCCTGAGAGCAAACTGGGAAAAAATATGAAGATCAAAATTTCAATTTAAAAATTAATAATTTCAGAATATTATAGACAGTTGAAGTAAAATACCATAATAATATAAATGCAAAATAATAATAATGTTTATTTTTTAATTTGATTAAATGGGCTCTCTGCATTTTTTAAATAAAACAAAGTTATTGTATAAGGTCTGTTTACAAAGCTGCTTCAGAACAATAACATTTAAGTTCTTTTTTTTGTTTGTTTGCTTTTTGGGTCACACCTGCGTAGCTCGGGATTATTCCTGGCTCTTCTCTCAGGAATTACTCCTGGCGGTACTCGGGGACCATATGGGATGCCGGGATCAAACCCAGGTTGGCCGCGTGCAAGCAAATGCCCTACCAGCTGTGCTATTGCTCCAGCACCTCAATTAAGTTCTATATATATTCAAGTTCTCTATATTTAAGAATTATCAAATTTAGTGTTTGTGTGTGTGTACGTGTGTGTGTATGTGTGTTGGGTTTAGGCAGGTATCTTTAATAAAAGCTTAAAAATATTAATCCACTAATTATTGAATTTAAATTTGGGATGGTGTTGGAGATGCCACCTGACAGTGTCAGGACAGAAGTTCTCTTCTGCATCCGAGCATGCAGGGGGGGGGGGGGGGAGGGGGGAACAGATGAAAACTCAAGAGTCCGGTGCAGTTCCAAAAAAGGCTTTTAATAGTACAAAAGCTCTTCCACAGCACTCCAATAGAATGAACGAACTCTAACTCTGGTCAGAACTTAGACCATACAAAAGAGCCTAAGTCTCCCACCAAAGAGAGAGGATCTCATCAGAGATGAGTCCTACCCAGAAGAAGGAGCAAAAGGCCAAAGAGCAAAATGCCACAGGAGCCAAAAGCCAAAAGCCAAAAGGCCACAGGAGCCAAAAACCAAAGGCGAAAAGGCAAAGGGGGCTCATGTCAGTCCCCTTATATACACCAAAGTAATCCGATGATTTGTGACAGGGAGGGTCATGTCAACAAAGAACCCTAAACAGAGTGTGAAGAGAGTGCCACCCCCTATTGCAGGTATAAACAAAGGTTACTGCCAAGGACTAATCCGGAGATGATCTCTTATGTAAAACACTGGAGAGAGAGGGGGCTGCTATAAAGTAATACATCTTAATTCCATGAGCTTCATGTAATCTAGATGGTACCCACAAGGTCCTTCTTATTATTATCTGCACCAGGGTGATTCTGAGTATCTTGTTCTCCTGTACTGAAAGGGTCACATTTGCCTGCTTAGAGCAAACTAGTATGATCCTTCCTATAGTCTTCCTATAGTCTCAACGTAGCCAGGGTGGTAGTCTCCTAGTAAATTCTAACTGTCCCATGTGGGTATAAAGAGGAGCTTGCAGTGGGTATAAGAGGAGCAGTGTCCAATCTAGAAAACATAGAAGTCTTAGTAGATGTATAAGTCAGAAGTTATTCAGTCAAGGTGACTTCTGTAACTGCCACACCCTCTAGCAGTGTTTACATAGAAGTCTCATTAGACTGAATCTTGGCTTAAATAAATTAAGCTGTGAGTGGGCAAAACAACAAAGCTCCCAGATTAGCTAGATCTGTCATCCAACAAGATGGTACATCAGTGCCACGGTAATAAGAAAAGATGTTGATGATACTTCTATCTAAACAAAGGCAAAAGATCCATCCAGGGGTTGCTGCAGATCAGAAATTAGTGTCTTTCAACCAGGATATTTTTACGCATGAGCCAGTATTGTTTGTTTAATTATGGGATAGCTCAAAGTAGAGGTTTGTGCTGATAATCAGGAAATAGATCAGTGGAAAGCTAATTGTAGGGTCAAAATTGAGCATTTGGTAGTGGTAGCTATGTCCTGATTATATTAAGTCAGACAAGATCATAATAAGAATCAATCATGCTATTTAGAAGAGAAATTACATCCCTGATTTTGTAAATGGAAGAAAAAACATAACATTTGAGTTTGTTATAAACAAACTTCCCATTATTCTGCTGAATCACAATCAAAAGAGAGATTTCAAAGTTTTTTTAAGATTTATATACTGAGGAATCAAATAACATGTAGCCTGTAAAAGAAAGATAATGGCTTAAGGAAAAGTGTGATGATGGCTTAAGAAAAATAGTTATGAAGCTCTTGGGTATAATATGAAAATACATTGTCTTGAATTAAAACTTCATTAGATAATATTTTTCATCTAAATTATTATTTTAGCAATAGTGTTCTTTGGTTCATATTTTAACATGCATGTTTAATTTATAATTGTCCTGTAGTTTTGACAAATATCAAAGAAAGAATTAACTAAAGACTTACAAATAGTTTACCTATGGTGTTATCAAGGTCAAAACTGAAAGCTTTAAATTAATGTGTCCATGTTCGAACAAAAGAAAAAGGAAAGAATGATACATTTCCAAATTCTAATCAAAAGTTGAGGGGCCAGAGAGATAGAACAGCGGGGAAGGCATTGGCCTTGCATGCGGCTGACATGGGTTCGATCCCTGGCATCCCATATGGTCCCCTGAGCACTGCCAGGAGTAATTCCTCAGAGAAGAGCCAGGAATAACTCCAGAGCATTGCTGGGTGTGACCCAAAAAGCAAAAAAAAAAAAGAGTTGAGGGAATTAATTTTGTGTGAATACATACAATGAAAAAGGAAAATGTATTTTTAATAGGTAAGAAAAATTGTTTTAAAATATTTAATTTTTTGGAGACCAGTTGCTGGTTCACTAGTATTTACACTATATTAATTAATTTAAAGTCAGTTTCTATATTGTAACTAAGAACTTACAAGTTTACAAATTATTTCCTTCAAGTTCAAAAAGCAATGGAAATAATACGCATATTAAATGTACACATGCATATATTGCATGTGTACATATAAAATTTGTTCAAATAGCATATATATTTATCCTATATTTAAATCTATTATAAAATACATTCATTTTCTAACATAAATGGCTGAAAATGTCAAAGTAGGTCATAATATACAATGCCTAATGTAAATTTTAAAAATTTATGAATAGGTGTCTGAAAGAAAAGATCACTAAGTAGGTTAATAAAATTCAAGTATCTTTTTCAACTTATAGACATTTATAAAGGTGCCCAGTTTTCCCAGCACCACTTGTTGAAGAGGCTTTCTTCGGTCCACTTAAATGTTTTTCTCTTTCATCGAAGGTTCAGTGATCATATATTTGAGAGTGTGTCCGGATTTCAGTTCCAAACATAGCTCTACAAGTCTGTTTCTATTCCAGTGCCATGCCATTTTGATTACTACCACTTTGTAGTCCAGTTTAAAGTTGGGGAGGGTGATGCCTCCCATCTTCTTTTAAAGGATTGTCTTAGCTATTCGTGGAAATTTATTATTCCATACAAATTGTAGGAGCATTTGTTCAATTTTGTACAGAATGACATGGGTATCCATACAGGGACTGCATTAAATCTGTATAAAGCTATAAGGAGTGTTGGTATTTTGATAATGTCAATTTCCCCATAAGCAAGGATTATGTCTCCATTTCCTCATGTCTTTTTTTATCTCTTGAAGCAATGTGTTCTAATTTTCTTTGTACTGGTTCTTTACATTCTTATTTAAACTAATTTCTAGGCATTTGATATTCTGTGGCACAATTGTGAATAGGATTATTTCTTTAATATCCCTTTCTTTTCTGTTTTTGTTTGCATATAGGAAAGCATAGACTTGTGTGCATTGATTTTGTACCCTGATACTCTACTATAGGAATCTATTGTTTCTAGGAATTTTTTTGGTAGATTATAAAAAGAGTGGCATTTTCTGGGGACAGCTCTCTCTCTCTCTTAATATATATATATATATATATATATAATATATATTACATATGTATTATATAGAGAGTTCTCTATATAATACATATGTAATATATAATATATAATATTATATATAGAGAGTGATCACTTGAATCACTTGTATCACTTGTCTTCCTATTGTTCATTGATTTGCTCAAGAAGGCTCTAGTAAGGTCTCCGTCCCAATCACATGATAGTGTAGCCCAAGGGCATCTGCTTGCTCCAGTAACTTGAAGAGCCTCAAACTATTTGTTCAGGTCATGAGAATGAGGTCTATTCACTGTATCACTGTCTTCCCGTTCATCATCGATTTGCTCGAGCGGGCCCCAGTAACATCTCCATATGTCCTGTCTCATGCTAGTAAAGCCCAAGGGCATCTGCTTGCTCCAGGAACATAAAGAGCCTCAATCCATTCCGGAATGAGGTCTATAATTGTTACTGGTATTTGGCATATCAAATACAACACGGGTAGCTTGCCAGGCTCTGCCGTGCCGGTAGCATACTCTTGTAGTCACCTCTAAGTCCAGCATTTATTGATGAACTCCGCTGGGGTGACGGGCCAGGACTAGAACCCCATGCCTCCTCCTGGGAGCCTCATGAGCGGCTGGGCACAGGGAGAGCCAGTAGCAGCTCTGCCCCATGTCTGTGAGTCTCTAGACCAGCATACCTGAGCCGGATTTAAAAAAAGACTGCTGCAGGGTGGAACCTCGATGAACCGGGCTGTGATAGGCTGGTCTGCTGGGTGGAGTTCTGACGAAAAGAGAAGTCCGGATGTGGAAAATGGAGGCCCTCCTGCAATAGGGGGTTGTCTGGCTTGTTGCAAGGCTATGCTGGGGTGGCGGGCCAGAGCTAGAATCCACCATCCCTCCTGGGCGCCCGTGAGTGGCTGGGCACAGGGAGAGCCAGTAGCAGCTCTGCCCCATGTCTGTGAGCTACATTCAAGGCAAACACTCTAACCTCTGTATACCATCGCTCTGGCCCAACTTTTTTTTTTTTTTTTGGTTACATCTGGCGATGCACAGGGGTTACCCCCTGGCTCTGCACTCAGGAGTTACTCCTGGAGGTGCTAAGCATCCAATCCATATGGGATACTGGGAATAAACGGAAATTTTTTTAAGTGTAAAGAAACTCTGACTATGATTATAATAGTAACAAAGATGGTAGACTCACTGTATATTTTTTTCTTTTTGGTTCACATATATATTATGATACCAATATCCAAGGCCAGGCAAAACATGGATTAGAGGTCTTATCAACGGTGGAATCAACTGCTAGTGTGTGGGAGTCAGAGGTTAGGTAAGACAGAGAAGGGCACAGTGTGCTAATAATCTTTGGAAATGATAATACCAGCCTAGAACTGAGCATTGAATGTAGGCAAAAGGATATACATGATAATGTCTAAATGTATGTATTGCAAGCCACAATGTGTAAGAGAGAAGAGAGAGAGAGAGAGAGAGAGAGAGAGAGAGAGAGAGAGAGAGAGAGAGAGAGAGAGAGAGAGAGAGAAGAGGTAAAGTCCCTGCCATAGAGGCAGGCTGGGGGAGGGGAGACAACTGGGGACGTTGGTGGTGGGAAATGGGCACTGGTGGAGGGATGGGTGCTGGAACACTGTACGACTGAGACACAAACATGAACATCTTTGTAGTATATCTCACGGTGGTATAATAAAAATTTTTTTTTAAAAAGAACGCTACAGAATGTCACTCTGAAAAGCCAATCCATTCATTCTGCACAGTGATTTAACATAAATAAATCAAAATAAATTTAAACAAGTTTTAAAAAGCCATGTCATTCATTCCCCATAAGAGAAACGCCTCCAAGAGTCCACTCTGCTGCTATGAGGGGCACTGCTGGCTAAGGGCAGGATTGACAGACATAGCAAATATTCTGAACTCGGATACATGAAGTGTGTTCAGGAAAAATAAAATAAACAACCTCTATTATTCAGTTAGCCACTAACTCAAAGTTTACTAGGCATGCTTTATTTTATTTGTTAAAAACACAGAGGTAATAAAACATCTCTCCTGAGCCAACATTTCAGAGAGGGATATTTTTAAGTATATAGGTAAACAACTTGAAAAATTCAGGGGCCGGAGCGATAGCCCAGCGGGTAGGGTGTTTGCCTTGCACGCAGAGGGCCTGTGCCTGCCAGGGTTTGATCCCCAGCATCCCATATGGTCCCCAGAGCAACCCCAGGAGTAATTCCTGAGTGCAGAGCCAGGAGTAATCCCTGAGCGTTGCCGGGTGTGAACCAAAAAAAAAAGCAAAAAAAGAAAATTCAAACATTTGAGAATACTCTCACCAATATTCACCAATTTATAATTTTTGTCCCTTTACATAGACCACCACGTCCCTTCACCGCTGTAGACTTCAGCATGCTGTTCCTAATAACACAGACTTCCCTGGCATGACCAAGGATAAAGACATAACATGACAGCCAGAATGGCAATGCAGGAAGTAAGGTGCTTAGCTTGCATGCAGCTAACCCTGGTTCAATTCCCAGCATCACATATGCCTGAGCATTCCCAAGGGTCACTCCTGAACACCAAGCGAAAAACAGCCCTTGAGTACCAATGGGTGTAACCCCCAAACCTCCCAAAACAAGTTACAATATGAAGAACATTTTAATTGATATAATATTGTGTTGGAGGACATGTTTAGCTAATCTGGGAGTTTTGTTGTTTTGCTCACTCCCAACTTAATCTTATTTAAGCCAAGGTTCATTCTAATGAGATCTCTCTTCTATGTAAACACTTCTAGAGGGTGTGGCACTTACAGAAGTCACCTTGATTGAATAACTTCTGACTTATACATCTACTAAGACTTCTATGTTTTCTAGATTGGGCACAGCTCCTCTTTATACCCACTGCACCCAACGTGGGACAGTTAGAATTTACCAGGAGACTACCACCCTGGCTACGCTGAGACTAAAGGAAGACTATAGGAAGGATCATACTAGTTTGCTCTAAGCAGGCGAGTATGACCCTTTTAGTACATGAGAACAAGATACTCAGAATCACCCTGGTGCAGATAATAATAAGAAGGACCTTATGGGTACCATCTAGATTACATGAAGCTCATGAAGTTAAGATGTATTACTTTATATCAGCCCCCTCTCTCTCCAGTGTTTTACATAAGAGATAATCTCGGGATTAGTCCTTGGTGTAACCTTTGTTTATACCTGCAATAGGGTGTGGCACTACACTCTGTTTAGGGTTCTTTGTTGGCATGACAACCTCCTGATTGGATTACTTTGGTGTATATAAGGGGCTGACTTGAGGCCCCTTCACCTTTTGCCTTTTGGTTCCTCAGCCTTCAGCTTTTGGCTTTTGGCTTTTGGCTTTTGGCCTTTTGCTCTTTGGCCTTTGCTCCTTCTTCTGGGTAGGACTCAGCTCGGGTGAGATCCTCTCTCTTTGGTGGGAGACTTAGGCTCTTTTGTATGGTCTAAGTTCGGACCAGAGCTAAAGCTTGTTCATTATATTGGAGTGCTGTGGAAGAGCTTTTGTACTATTAAAAGCCATTTTTTGGAACTGCACCGAACTCGTGAGTTTTCATCTGTTCTCCGGCGCCCTCGGAGGTAGAAGACAACCTCTGTCCTGACACTGTCAGGGACCCCAGCGACGTTCCCGACAATATTGTTTCCTACAATGAAAATGGCCCATGTTTAAACTTACCATTTGTCTTAATATCATCCTTTAGAACAAGGGTTTTTCCCACCATTCCTCTGAGTCATTGCAATCCAGTGTGCTAAGGCCTGCTTTGGGGGGGGGGAAGCGGAAGAAGGGGAGGGGGAAAACAAGGCAGGCAGGGGTGTAGAGGAGCAGATTCTTCATCTTTACACAGACACATAATTCTACCCAAGGACTAAACAACAGCTGGTGAACACCACTCACTATTCAAACCCCACAGCTCAATAAAATATCCAAGCATTTCCTATTCTAACTCTGAGCATCTTTCTGTCCATGAGACCAGGAGAGAGTCTTGAAAAGCAGCAACAATTCTTGTGAAAAGTATTCCCATCTCAGATGCAAAAAACTAGACATAGAAGAACCAAAATAACTTCCAAGTAATCTACAAACAGCTTAATATCAGAAACACACACAAGACTCAAGTGTGACCTTACAGCTACAATTTCAATATTTTAACTCGCTAGCAAATACTGCAATAATCTGGAAAATTTGCTAACACAGCTCATTCTGCCACAGAAAGAAAATGTGAGAAGAGGGTGGTTCTGTTTTTTTTAAAACGACAAAGAACAATGACAGTAAACTCTTATCCTTTTCTAGCTAACATTTGCTCAATGAAAGGTAAGGGTAGAAAGAATATTAAAGAACAAAAAGCAGAACACAATTATTTTCCTATTTAGCTGAAGTACACAAAAGTACTCAAAGGTTTCCGCTACATGTTTTCATTTGGATAATAACTTATTTTTTTTCTTTTTCTTTTTTTGCTTTTTGGGTCCCACCCAGCCATGTTCATGGGTTACTCTTGACTCTGCACTCAGAAATTACTCCTAGGAAAATGAAGTTATAAAATTTGCCTACAAATGGATGTACATGGAGAAGATCATGTTGAGTGAAATTAGCCAGAAGGAGAGAGACAGATATAGAATGACTAAATAGAGGTCTATTATTGTAACTTTTTATGGCATATCAAATACGATACAGGTACCTTGCTAGGCTCTACCAAATGGACAAGATACTCTAGGTAGTAGGTAGGCTCTCAGTTTTTGCTATTACTGATGTACCTACCTACTGGGGAGAGCAGGTAGCAGCTCTGCCATATATATATATATATATATATATATATATATATATATATATATATATATATATTTTTTTGTGTGTGTGTGTGTGTGTGTGTGTGTGTGTGTGTGTGTCTGGTTCACAGCTGACAGTCTGGGAGCAGTTCATGGGTGGGTCCACTGGGGCTCCCGGACACAATAGAGGTGGGAGAAAGGTACCCAACTACATCTCCAAGGAAGCCCAGTGAATTTAGCCCCCCAAGACCAGCACACCTAGGCTTGAAACATCCAGACTCCATAGCTCGTCAGAACTCAACCCAAGAGATATATAAATATAAAATATATATTTTATGTAGTTTTATATATATAAAACTATATAAAATGCCAAAGTCTTTACTGAATAAAGCAGGACATTTTGTTTGTATGAAGTTATGTAATAATTAAATAGCCAATCACTGTTTGCTAAGAATTTTTTAATTATATAGTGCTCTAAAATGAACTTTTTTCTGAAACCCATGGTTACATCCAGCTAGTTTAATGACAGACATCAGTCTGGGATCTCATGGAAGCTGTAATTGTATCCTAATTTTCTGCTTATAACTGAAAGGAAGTGATGCATTCATTCTAAAAATGCATTCAATTTGACACCATCTTTCACAAAGTACTTATGAGCTATTCTAACCTCACTTAAAATGTAAAAAAAATTAAACCATCAAAAATCCCATATATACATGATGCAATTTCTGCAAATTTATGTAGTTTTCTTAATTACCGTCTTAAACATTCAGTGTTGTGAGAAGACATAGAATTATAAATAAATAAGATGACGCAAAGAATTATAAAAAATAGGACGAAGTAATAATCTAGTGTTAATTGTCTCAACCAAGACTAATTTTTGTATTCTTTCAAATGTCTATAGACTAGTACACTGTTAAATTTTACAGTAACAGTTTTTGTTGTTGTTGTTGTTTTTTTTTTTTTTTTTTTTGCTTTTTGGATCACACCTGGTAATGCTCAGGGGTTACTCCTGGCTCTTTGCTCAGGAATTACTCCTGGCGGTGCTCGGAGGACCATATGGGATGCCAGGGATTGAACCTGGGCCGGCATAGGCAGGCTGCATGCAAGGCAAATGCCTTACCCGCTGGGCTATTGCTCCGGTCCCAATTTACAGTAACAGTTTTGATTGCTTACCTAAATCCAAATCATTATTCCCCCAAATCATTTTAACTTTGCTGATTAACAGTTTATTAGGTAGTAATTGTATTAATCAGGCATACGATTTTTTTTCTAAAAGTTTCGTAGAAACCAGAAGTATTTATTGAAAAGCCTGTTCCTCAATTAAAATGATAAAATCAGGGGCCATAGAGAATACAGCAGGTAGGGTGGTTGCCTTGCATGCTGTCAACCCATATTTGATCTTTGGCAAATCATATAGACCAATAAGCCCCTCAAGGACTGATCCCTGAAATAAGAGACAGAAATCAGCCGAGTACCTCTTGGTGTGCTTGCCCTCCACCCAAAAGAAGATGAAATCCTTTGACAGAAGAAAAAACTTCAAGAGCCAGCACACTTGACTGAAATATTAATTTGAAAATGGTCATTAATAATGCAAACCTAGCAATAAGTGTCACCTGAAATTTTGCTCCAGCAAAGTTTTTTTCCAGAAAACTAGTTTTCAGCATGCTTCTATGATTTTTACTTTGACATGCGATTATGACACTATTTTTGCTAACCAAGGTTCCCTGGAGGATGGAGCAAATGGATTAAAAAAAAAAGAACAGTGGGTTGGGTAAAGAGTAAAATAGCAATAAAATACTCAGACTATATGTAAAAGACAAATAAACTATTGAAGATAATAATAGAAATGAAAGCTTAATAGCACAGTAGTCACTCTGCTTCTCAATCTTTTGCACCTATACTGACAGGTGTCTTTATTCTTAAAATCATTTATTGTACTTGTAATATTTTTTTCTAAAAAAGTCTATGCCTCATTACTTTCTATCACATTTGTATATCCATGTTACATTAAAAAATAAAACATATTAAAATGCTCACAAGTAAACTTTATCACATAGAATATCTCTAACTGGATTATGCCTCAATTAAATTAATTCTATTAAGTTAGTTGAGACAAGGAGATTTATTTTTATAATCATCTGAATATATTTAACATGATTTCTCCACCTATTTTTTACTTTATAATGAATACAGATGCTTTGAAGAAACTTTTCTTATATGTATAATAAAGAGATACTAATATGACATTATTAAAAACTCATTTGATGATCTCAAAATTTCAATTCTGAGTATGCAATTCTGTATGTAAAACTGTTAGAATAGTGATATTTTGTAGGAATTAATTTTAAAATTATTCCTCTATATGTTTGAACTATATCATTTGTTATATTTGGTTAATCATTTCAGGGTTCAAGAAAGCTAATAAATTACATGCTTGTCTTCACCCAAGTTCAGGATTTTTTGCTATACATGCATAATGAATTAAGCAGGAGGATAAAAAATATCAGCTGAGTCTATGTGAGGTTAATCTGGAAAATACAGCTTAACGTTTGCCTACTCCTTGTGCCCGCCAATGTATCCACTCTGCTTTGAGTTTGCTTCACAGGACTTAATACTTTCTCCAAAGAGCTATTACCCTAGGGAACATTCTCTCTGGTGGGATTGATCCACAATCACGCATAAAGGAAAAGAGTGAGAATTATATATTACATCACGGAGATAAACAATTACTGGAAAATATTAAAAATAAAATTCAGGAACTATTTTGCTTTCTTTTATTCACAGTTTATGAACATATTTTTTTCAAAAATGGGTGGAACTATGGGGTAATATGTCATAATTATCTCTCCATGTCATTTACAAATATTGAATATATGATACACACAGACTGTGTCATTGTGCTACAGGAATGATTATCCAGAACTTTGCAACTTTTCCTTTTGTGAATTACGCTCCCCTCCATCACTGGAATCAGGATACTTGGAAGACAGACAATGAGCATTTCCTTTTACCATACAATAAAAAGTAAGTAACAAATATTACTTGATATCTTATTTAAAAACGTATCATCCTTAAGTTTTACTATGATGAATAGAATGACTATTATAACTAAGAATAACTATGATGTCAGCAATGAAAATCAGGTGTGATAAATACTGAGAGTAGAAATAAAGGGATATTATGACATTGTTTCATAATATCTTAGTCATCAAGTATATATAAATTATATGCAGGGCAGGAATAAAGCAAATTAACATAGGCACATTTTCCCCAAAGGAAAACTATCTATGTTGAAGAGTTTTTGAGCGATATCTGTTCTTTACTGCATTCTGTATATTGCCCCTCTCTGTGTTGGTTTCACTTTTGGATGGTTATTATAAGATTGTTAAGATTTGTCTTTTTTCAAAATTATATAAAATTTAAAACTATAGCTGTTTGGTATTCAGTTTGAAGGCAAAGATCTTTGAAAGCAAAGAAACTGTTTGTCTAACAACTTTAATGTCAAAAATTAAAAGAGAAGAACAGAACCTATTTTCTCAATTTTGAATCTATCAAAGTGTGTGTGTGTGTGAGAGAGAGAGAGAGAGAGAGAGAATTTTAGAAACATTGGGTCTGTCTCTCCCTTAATTCTTCTGATTAGTTTCATTTTGGACAATTCAGCACCTTAATGAACTTAGAAATGAAGCTGCATTAAAAATAATAGCTGTTATTAATGATCATGATCACGATCTTCCCATTGATCATCTATTTGCTAGAGCAGGCACCAGTAATATCTCCATAGGTCTTGTCTCATGCCAGTAGAGCCAGGGGCATCGTCTTGCTACAGGAACATAAAGAGCCTCAAACCATTCATTATATTAGGTCATGGGAATGACCTAATATAATTGTTACTGGAATTTGACATATCAAATACAACACGAGAATCTTGCCAGGCTTGCCGAGCTGGAGGCAAACTCTTTTAAACACCTCCAAATAAATTATTTATTGATGAACAGCGAGCCCGGCTGTTATGGGCTGGTCTGCTGGGTGGAGATCTGATGAGAGGGAAGTCCAAATGTGGAAAATGGCGGCGCCCGTGGAGTGAGGGGGGGTGGTCTGGCTTGTTGTAAGGCTCTGCCAAGGTGGTGGGCCAGGGCTAGAACCCGCCCTGCCTCCCACTGCCTCATGAATGGCTGTGCACAGGGAGAGCAAGGAACAGCTCTGCCCCATGTCTGAGAGTCTCTGGACCAGCATACCTGGGCCGGATTGAGAAAAAGCAGCTGCAGGGTGGGTGTCGATGATCCGGGCTGTGATGGGCTGGTCTGCTGGGTGGAGTTCTGAAGAGAGGGAAGTCCAAATGTGGAAAATGGTGGCGCCCGTGGAGTGAGGGGGGTGGTCTGGCTTGTTGTGAGGCTCTGCCGAGGTGGTGGGCCATAATAATAGCTACACATAAAGACTCCCCAGAAAGAAGTCAGTCTTCCAAGATAATATATATATATATATATATATATATATATATATACATACATAAAATATCTACTCAACCATATGTACTGTCTAATTATAGGTGTTGTTTATCTATTAGAAAAGGTAAGTTGCTCCTTTTTATGTAAAAAGATACTCTCTGTCTTATCTTTTGTTTGGGGACCATACCTGGTTGATTCAGAGCTAACTAGTGATTCTGTGCTTAGGGATCACTCCTGGCAGGATTTGGGGACCACACAGTGTTCTGGGAATCAAAACTTGGGCAGCTGTGTGCAAGGAAATTATTTTAACTGCTATATTATCTTTCCAACCCATTACTTCCCCCTTTAAATGATTGTTTAATCAGGAAAAAAATGAAATAAACACATAAGTAAATTTTACTTATATCAATGGAAGTCAGGATAATTAAATAGAAATATTGTCATCTAAAGTGAGTTGTGAATACTGTATTTGAGAGCCATCCAGTACTTGGTAGTATATACTATATGTGAGACCCATCCATCACTTAGGTCTAGGTCTAATAAGATTAAAATAACCTTACCCAACCTTCAGATATAAAATCGAAATAAAAATCCAAATTTTGCATGATTCTGATCCTGATTCTATGCTTATTTATTGCCTGTAATTACTGTGGCAATACTTGATTGATATATAATACATATTTGGATCAACACTTAAAGTCCTCGTTTCTTTTTCTTAATTTTATTTTCTATTCATATTTTGCTTTTTTGGGTCACATCCAGCAGTGCTGAGGTTATTCCTGGCTCTGTGCTCAGGAATTACTCCTGTCAGTGCACAGAGTACCATATGAGATGCCATGGGTCGAACCCAAGTTGGCTGCATGCAAAACAAACTCTCTACCCCAGTGCTATCATCCGAATCCAAATCCTCTTATTTCTTATGAAGCCCTAAGAAATCAAATTAGTTTTGTTTTTTTTTTTTGCTTTCTGGGTCACACCCGGCGATGCTCAGGGGTTACTCCTGGCTCTGCACTCAGGAATTACTCCTGGCGGTGCTTGGTGGACCATATGGGATGCCGGGATCGAACCCGGGCCGGCATGGGCAGGCCTCGTGCAAGGCAAACACTCTACCTGCTGGACTATCGCTCTGGCCTCAGTTTTTTTTTTTCCTTTTTTGGCTTTTTTGGGTCACACCTGACAATACTCAGGGGTTACTCCTGGTTTTTCATTCAGCAACTACTCCTTGGGCCATATGGGATGCCAGGGATCAAACCCGGGTCAGCCACATTCAAAGCAACCACCCTACCCAATGTGCTATCGCTCTGGCCCCATATCAGTTTTTTTTAACAGTTTTACATTCTACTTTGTTGACTAAACTCCAGTTGTATTACAAGTTCTACTTGTCCTAGCCACCTCAGAAATGCCAAATCAAAGTTGTCTTGTTAAAATCAAATTCTTAGTAAACTCTGTGCCAAATATTTCTTCTCGGGGCTGGAGCAATAGCACAATGGGTAGGACAAGCCTGCGGCCGACCGCCCATATGGTCCCCCAAGCACCTCCAGGAGTAATTCCTGAGTGCAGAGCCTGGAGTAACCCCTGATCATTGCCAGATGAGACCCCCCAAATAAAAGCAAAAAAAAAATTCTTCTCTTTTTTACCCTTTTTTTTTTTTGGATCACACCAGGCAATGCTCAGGGGGTTACTCCAAGGGCTGCGCTCAGGCATTACTCCTGGAGGTGCTCAGGAACCCATATGGGATGCCAAAGATGGAACCTGGGTCAGCTGTGAGCAAGGAAAATGCCCTACTCGCTGCGCATTCCCCAGCCCCTCTACCTATTTTGTTTTTTGGTTATATCCCCCACGCCTCATTTTATTACAAATTGAGTGCAATAGCAGAAACAAGTTCTCTGAGTACATTATCTAAAATAGGTTTTAGAGGTGGGGGGGATGGGGTGATGAGCCCCATCCCCACTGCAAGTCGGGCCTAGCAGCCACACCCCATGCCTCTGCTAACCCTAGGAGCTATGTTGGACCCGGCCAGGGTGTTGAGCCATTTACCGCTCTCAGAAACTCCATGGGCTGCTCCACCGGCCCAGTAGTGCAGCTGTGGGTGTGGTCTGTCTCTTGTCGGGCTTTGCTGGTTGTGGAGGCTGTGGGCCCATAGCCATGCTGCAAGGACCCACAGCTGTGCGCCTACACCCATGTGGAGCATCTTTCAGAGGGAGGTAAATGACTCAACCCCTGGCCAAATTCAATAGACCTCTGAGCATTAGCAGACACCTGTGGGGTGCTTGGAGCAGGGATTGATCGTGTTCCTCCCTCCATCCCTCCTCCTCGGTGGGTATGGCTATGGACACTGTATGACAGAGAACCAATTATGAACATCTTTGTAATTGTATATCTCACGGTGGCATAATACAATTTTTTAAATAAACAAAATAAAATAGGTTTTAGTTCCTGCTTATTCTGAAACATAATTTTTCTATTTTCTTCATTTTATTATTTGATATCACATCATTATTTTGTAACTGGTTATTCATGGTATTTTATTCTATAACCTTAACAACACAAGTATAAGGACTTTTACTGGTTGTTGTTTTTTATTTTGTAATTTCTCGCTGGACCACACACACAGACACACACACACATACACAAATACTCACACACACTTGTCTAGTAATACTGTGGCCATAACATTTGTTGAATGAACAAAAATATATTTGATTTAATAAGTGGGGCCACTGCTACTGTGTAATAAGTGTTTTGGTTGCTGTCCTTATAAGGAATATCTCTATTTCTGTATTTCTATATCTAACTGAAGGTATATAATCATTGTGTATTGTGGAATAACTGGATCTTTGTGCTAATTTAAGAAAAAATAAAAATCAGTAGTTAAACGAATATGCATGATGACCCTTCAGTGTCTTGTTTTGCAAAGATAATGCACAAAAGAGAGAAACTGAGAGAGAAAATAAAAGTGTTTGCTGTAGAGAAAGATGGTTGGGGTTGGGTGTAATGAAAAAGGACACATTGGTGTTGGGAAATGTGTACTGATGGTAGAATGTGTGTTGGATCATTTTATGACTGCAACCTAATCATAAACGCTTTGCTATGGTCTATTGCATGAAGTAAAAAAGTAAAAAGGAAAATAAAAATGTGTGTCTTTTACCCTCATCTCTTCCAAAGATATGACAACATTTCTTAAACGCGCATCTTTCGCCCACTTCTGCCTGTGTTGTGTACTGTCTTACCTTATAGCACTTTTAGCAATACCGCAATTTGAGACTTGTACTTTGATTTTTTCCCCTCATGATAAGTCTAAGTATACTTGAGTATGTGTCTGTCATTTTCCTGGCCTTACTTTAATAACAGACTAATTTTATTTCATGCACAAATGCACACATACAGTATACATAAATTGCTATTAAAGTATAACCCTCAAGCAGTAAAAGCACATATAAGCACATATATGTGTGTGTGCTTACTTCACAGAAAAGAAAATAATGTATGTGTATTAACCCATTATAAAGTAGAAATTACCTGCTGTTCAAACTGTAATATCACATATGTTAGGAAAATAGTAGCATATGGTATGAAAGATGAGAATCTTCTCATAGCTCTTCTATCTGCATTATATATGACAGGAATATATAGTATACTAGGAAACCTACCAACTGTTTTAAGAAAAAAAGTCATAGAATAATAGATCACATGAATCAGAAACAAACAATAATTTGTAAATATAGAAATTTTTAATAATCTAGAAAAGCATTAGAATAGTTGTAAACAAATAAATGAAAACAGGGGCCGGGCGATAGCCCAGCGGGTAGGGCGTTTGCCTTGCACGCGCCGGCCCATGCTGGCCCAGGTTCAATCCCGGCATCCAATATGGTCCCCCAGCAACGCCAGGAGTAATTCCTGAGTGCAGAGCCAGGAGAAACCCTTGAGCATTGCATTGCCGGGTGTGTCCCAAAGAGCAAAAAAAAAAAAAAAAAAACAAAGTTGAAGTCTGACATTTTAGTACTAAGAAAATTATAACTTATATGTAGTCAGTCTTCAATTTGAATATGTCAGAAAAAATTCTAGCTCTTTTCTTAGGTTGATTACAGAAAAAAACATATGAGTTATGCAAAATTTTATCCAGATTAAGATGTCAAGACATTGGGGTCAGAGAGCTCAATCTCTCAAGTACATACTTTGTATTCAGGGACATTGATTCCATCTCCAGGTTCCACCTGATTCCCTAAGAGCAGATGGCAGAAGTTTCCAAGCATAACTGAGTCAGTTCTGAAAATCCAGAACACAAAAGACAGAGAAGTAGAACTACAGAAAGTGAGTAATATCTCCAAGGTCAACAGTTTGTAAATCATACTTTCTGGAAGAGATCTTTTGTTAATGTGATTTGTTGAACCATTTTTACCAAAAAGGAAGCAATAACAATTTTCGAGTTATGAAAAAGATTCTGGTATTAGATTATTTTTCCTTTTCCTTGATTCATCTAATTCTAAAATTCAATTTTCAGTATTTCCATCTTTTTACACAAGTGACTTTGAGTGAAATAGCATAATTTTCCTAGTACCCGATTAACTTGTATTTTCAGGCATAGTACCAAGGTTCACCAGCAGCTAATTAACATCCATTATATTCTATTTCCCAGAAATTCATTCTATTTTTGCCTACTCCTTCACTGAAGAGTAGTTGCCAAATCATTACTGAATTAATGAATGTATATCAATACCTGAAGTTTAAACATCGATAATAGAACCACAACTTAAAAATTAAGGATTTTGTGTAGGAAAATATAAAACATTCAGCTGATGCATTCATATTTAAAATGAATAAGGAGTAATATTAATACAAATTTAGTTCAGTATATATCTTTGTAATGTAATTAAAAAAAATAATTATAATAATTATATAGCAGTTATAAACTGTCTTTTAATGTTATGGGGAACTATGATAAAAATGTAATATAATATAGAGAATATTAAATATAAAGAAAGTGTTTTGAGATAAAGCATAGAAAAAGCTTTCAAGATGAAATTACCATAATTATTAGCAATTTATTTATTTTGATAAAATCTATGAAATATAATCACTTTATCATCATAAATGTTCTTTTCTAATCAATCATTCATTTTTGATGCATGTAGTATTGACAGTTCTTTTAGAAAACACTGTAAAAATAAGTCAAGATGAAATAAATAAAAGTCACATTATAAGGCTTTTTTAATAAAACATTTCTATCAAACTCTCATATATAATAGGATACAGGGTGGAAACAAAGTCCAGTATCGTATGACTGAAATATTTTACAACCACTGATAGGATGGAAAATATCCATCACTTTGAATCTATATAGTTGGAACAGCAACTTCTATTTCAAAGCTAAGCACGCTGGTTTGAAATTCTAGGTTTACTGTTGTGCAAATGATAGCTTGATGAAGATCTATGGCTATTAAATTAGATGGTACATCTGTGAATCTACATTTTTAAAGACTTCTACCAACATACATTTCTAAAATTTTCCAAATGCCTTGCCTGGTTCTTCATAATCCCTTGTGATGACAATTTCCCTGCTTGATGAAGCTGAGAGTAACATAAAAATCTGTGATTATGATATTGCTAATTTTGAGTGGATCTTGGGAATCTGCTAGTTAAATTACCCCAGAGAAACCCAGATGCTTATGGTATTTATGCATTTAACAACTTTAGCAGGTACTCATAGTTAGCAGTGCACATCTGATGTCCAGTGGATTTTTTCCCTCTTTAAACTGTGTTCAGTGTCCAGGTGTCCCTCGTCCCATGCTCATCCTGCCCTGTAGCTCCTGGCCCTGTTCCTTGCTGGTTCTGCCTCATGATCTGTGTCATGTTCAATGGTCTTTGTTCTATTGGCTTTCCTTCTTTTTGCTTGATGTTCACACATTACGTGAGAAATGTTTCTTCTTCATTTATCAGCTCTGTTAAGAGTGTGGGGTCAAAGAGTTATTTATTCCTGTAATGGGTCTTGTGCAAGCCTGGGGTCCAAAAAAGCTATCTGTCTCTTGCCCTCTTTAATGTCTTAGTTATCTTCTGCATTAGTTATTTCAGCTGCCTTCATGGTCCTCTGTGTAGGAGAGATTTTAAATGACCAACTGAAGAGGCTGCTGGAAAGAAACCCAAGGACATGCTATGGGAAATACTGGCATTTACCCAAATCATATGTCAATGAAAAATAATGGGAGAAAAGATGTAATGGAAGGAACATTGGAACAGAGTGGATGCAGTAACAGGGAAGGGTTTCATTGGCACTTCTGTGGTGGAGGTGAACTGTACCTTTGTATATAAATACCAGAAACTTAAACACCATTGTAAATTTCTCATCAGAGATATAGTTTAGACTCTGTAATTTAAAAAATCTGAATTAACTACAGTACCTATCAACCCTACTTCACTTCCACGTACAATGTTACACTTATACTCTCAGGCCATCATGACAAATATCACTAATATATTTGAATATGTTCTGTCAACAATGGATTTTACTTTTCACATATTTTAAATACTCACTTTATTTTTCAAGTGGCTAAGAAATGAAAGCCAAACTGGAAACTTCATAGGCATCATTATCTTGAAAATAACAATGAAGAGGCTAAAATTAGTAAAGTCATTGGATTAGGTTAATATTTTTTATATTCTGTTGCATTAATTTGCACTTAACTATTATTCAGTGAGCAATTATACATGAAATTTGTATTAAAATTAATTTGTATTATTTACTCTCCATTATATATTGTAGCTTTTGATCAAAAAATGAAATATTGAAATGAAATCCAGTTATAAAAGAAAACTTATGCTAAAATATGTAATACTTTTACGCTGAATCTGAAATACTTTTATGCTGAAAGCTTTATTGTAAAAGATATCTTAACTTATCAGACAATAACTCTGTTAAAAAGAAAAAGAGGAGATTGTTGATGGAGATTTTCTTAAAGAAAAGAAAATTACATTCATTACAATTCTATATTTAGATATGTGATTTTGTTTTGATGTAGCATTATACTAGTCACTCCTTTTTCCTCAAATGAAGCTACAGATAATTTTAACTTTACTGGTGGCTTCTCTACGTATAGCTATGGCTCTTAAAATTATATATTTCTAATAGGGAGGTAGAGAAAGGTGGTTCTAATCTAACCAATAACTAAATTTGTATCCTTGGTACAAAGTTCTCTAAAAATAGCTAATTGTATGAATTCAGTTATGCTTTGCTCTAATAAAAGGAAATTTTATATATTACTAAAATTTAAAAGATACATTGGCATCTAAGAAATTATGATAAACTGCATGTGTTTAGCTGAAACTGTGTACAATAACCCCTTAATTTATAGAAGACATAAAAAGGATAATTTATTTTTTATGAAGAGCAGTTTATGAAGTATTTTTTTCACATAATTTAATATAGAAATCTATTAACTAAAAGCATTATGTGGTCACAGAGATAGTAGAGTGGCAGGGTGTTTGCCTTGCACGTAACTGACCTGGGTTCAATCCTGGCACCCTAAATGGTACCCTGAACCCATTAGGAGTCATCCCTGAGCACAAAGCTAGAAGTAAACTGTGAGCACTGTTGTGTATGGTCTCCAAAAAAACCCCCAAAATTTAAATGCAGACATGGCAAAATAATATAGTAATAATATTCCTTAGTTTGTTTTTAAATTCAGGTTTCAGACATGGGTTCTCTTATACTGGTTTAATGAATTCATTTACAAATTTCATAAAATGAAAAAAGAAACAATACCAGGGAAATTCACAGTCAATATTTTTCCAGTTATGATCATGCAATGAGAACCACATTTATTTTATTTTTAGGAGGCTTAAATATTTCAGAAAAGGGGACCAGAGAGACAGTACAGTGGGTAGTAAATTTTCCTTTACAAGGCCAACCCAGGTCCAATTCCTATCATCAGATGTGGTCCCCTGAGCCTATTAGGAGTGATTTCTAAGAGCACTCAGGACTTAGTCCTGAACATCTCAGGGAGTGGTCTCAAAAGTAAACAAATAAAAAGTCAGAAAAAATATTTAAAGTGATGCTAAAAATGCTAATAGTTTTGCCTTTAAACAAAGAAACAAATGTTTGGGAGGAGGTGGGAGCAGGGATAATTCCACAATGTGAGCCCTTTAGTCACAATGAATACTGTGTGTCAAAATCAGTTCATCATGTTTTCTAGACATTTAATTAAACATTACTGAAAGGTCATTGCCCTTACCTTGTGCAGACAGAAAGGAACAAAGATGAATTAAGTGAAGAAATGGGAGCAATTTACTACACTGCACCCTCAGGCAGGCCATACCAACCCCTAGTAAGATTGGGGGCAGAGTTGTCCCCCTGTAAGAAGCTAAGTGGGATTTTACAGTTGTCTTGGTTGAGAAAGGAACAGAGACTGATTAGGCCAGTGGGCTTGATCTGGCATTCTGTTATCTATAGGGGGCCTCCGGTAAATTTTTGTAGTTAAGAAATGATAGAGGTTGGGGCCGGAGCGATAGCCCAGCGGGGTAGGGCGTTTGCCTTGCACGCGGCTGGCCTGTGCTGGCCCGGTTCGATCCCTGGCATCCCATATGGTCCCCCAAACACCGCCAGGAGTCATTCCTGAGTGCAGAGCCAGGAGTGACCCCTGAGCATCGCCGGGTGTGACCCAAAAAGGAAAAAAAAAAAAGAAATGATAGAGGTAAATATTCAAACCAAAGTCAACCATACTGAAATCAGGAGACTCAGATTTTAATAACTGCATTTAAAAGATGCTTGCAGGGTAGCAGGCTGTGCCTGGGATAAGAGGTGTGACTCAGGGGACTACCTAGAAAGGGATTTCAATTTATTTGCAGCCCAGTAGTCTGCACCTCACCATTTCTTTGTGGTTCTTCCCCAAGAAAACATCTTAAAACATTCAGTAAGGATGGAAATAATCAAAGAATAAAGTGTGTCATGACGTACAACCAGGTTGTACTCTGGCCTGTCGCCTTTCTCTTATGTAATTGACTCTTGAAATGCTACTATACCAGATATTTGCAGTCACACAGTGTTGCAATATACTGTTGCCCAGAGTCTCTGCATCTTGCCTGGAGTTACCTCCTGCAGGCCACTTTGTAGATAAAGGGTGGGAAACAGTTTGAATCTGTGACTTTATGTGGCACTATATCTTACCATGTATACTATGCTAGCTGGTATAAATATTTTCTCTCATGCTACTACACTCATTGTGGGACTAGATAGATCTTCCAGAATATTTAGCTGGCCACATTTGATCTCTAAGTAATTAGACCAGAGAGAAATGCTATTTGCCTCCTAGCAAGCAGCATGGCTCTCTAAAAAGTCTAAAGGCTAATATACAAAACTGCTATGAAAAAAAAAAAAAACTAGATTCTTTTGAAGGCTCAGAGAAATATATACCTAGCTGTGGAATATCCATTGGTACAGATGTATGCATTTGTTTTATGAGATACAGTTCATCTCAGTTGCCCCTCCCCATCTACCAAGGACCTGAGCTTTGGCTGGGGCAATATTAACATTACAATGGGAATAGGTGAGGTCCTGGGAGAAGTTATCTGAGGGTGCTTGATCTTAACTGCCTTCTGTTGATGTGGGCTGGACTGGGCTGAAAAGTTATCAAAGCTGTAGCCTGCTTTCTTCCGGCCTTTTGCTTTTTTGGCCATTTTGGGTCCTCTTTGCTCTCTGCCTCTCCTCTCCACTGCCTCTCCATTCTCTTTCTGTGCTAGACCTTAGCACATGTTAGCAGTCATCTTGGCCTAATATTCTAAAGCTACACATGACTGCTAGGAAGCTAAAGTCCAGGGTTTTCCTGTACTGGATTGTATACCAGAACCTGTGAGTATAAAACCTTTTTGAAACTTTGCTGGTTTCTTGCATCTTTCTCTGTCTGCCAGCCACTGATCCCCTGGGGCAGAAGGGGATCCCTAGACTTTTGCTCCTGGATTTTGTTGAGGCTCCCAACATACCCTGACAAGTGGAGGTCCTACCACATTTCCTGTTCTGTTTCCAGATTTTGTCAGGGTACCCAGAGTTCTCCGACAATGCAGGATTCAACTCTTCCAATAACTAAATTTATATCCTTGGTACATAGTTCTCTAAAACTAGCTGGTTGTATGTACTCAGTTATGCTTTGCTCTAATAAAAAGAAAATTTTATATATTACTGAATTTTTTTAAAAGATACATTGGCCTCTAAGAAATTATGAAAAACTGCATTTACTTATCTGAAACTGTGTGCAATAACCCCTTATTTCTAGAAGACATGAAAAGGATAGCAGAATAAGGATAAAGAGTATATGTCCAGCCTCTAATCTACCTAGAACACAATATTTTGATTACCTAACTCTTCTTAATGCACAAAATTATTAATTTATTCTCAGAGCTCTCTGACACCTCCAGTCCCCTTTCACCTTCCTTTCTAATAAAACTATATGATTGACCTCACGGTATCACTGTATCACTGTCTTCCCATTGTTCATCAATTAGCTCAAGCAGGCACCAGTAACACCTCCTTATGTCCTGTAGCAAGCAAGTGTATCCCAAGGGCATCTGCTTGCTCCAGGGACAGGAAGAGCCTCAAACCATTCTTCAGGTCATGGAATTGAGGTCCATAATTGTTACCAGTTTTTGGCATATCAAATAAAACGCAGGTAGCTTGCCAGGCTCTGCCATGTAGGTGGTATACTCTAAGTAGAAGCCTCTCATCTCAAGCATTTACTGATGAAACTTAAAGGCGAAAGAACAGATTTTCTCTTGGGTGGAGCTCTGAGGAACTATGGAGTCTGGATGTTGAGAATGACTGACCTTATGATGTGTGGATTGCTCTGGCTTCATACTAGACTTACTGGGATGACAGATAACTGTTAGAACCCTGCCTACAACTGTATACAGTGTATAAATGTGAAAGATCATGGGAAGCACCTGATCCTAAAATCAGTACTATCTAAGAATGTTGTTGCACAGCTGCACTGATGGAGCTGTGGGTCTGGCGTAGGTCTCTCTTCCAGGGTAGCTGGCATGGAGGTGGAGGAAAGGAAGGAGGAGCCCAAATCCCAGCTCCAAGTCCGGCCAGTGTGCCCCCACCCCCCATGCCCGCAAGTGTGAGCGAACCCTTGGAGCAATGTTGGACTCGGCCAGGTGCTGGCTCTGCCCCCTCACTGGGAGGTCAACTCCATGGGTTGCTTCCACGTGGGGCCAAGTAGCACAGGTCTGGGTTGGAGTGGATGGTCTGGATCTCTTCCGGGGTACCGACTGAGCTGTGGGTCTGACGTGGTTCTCTCTTACAAGGTACCTGGCATGGGAGTGGAGGAAAGGGTGGAGAAGCCCAAATCTCTGCTCCAAGTCCAGCCAGCATGGCCCCTCCCCCACACATGTGACTGCTCCCTTGGAGCATGTTGGACTCAGCCATGGGCTGGCAGAGACCCTTACTGGAGCTCAGCTCTATGGGTTGCTTCTGTGGTCAAGAAGCGCAGCTCTGGGTCTGGAGTGGATGGGTCTGGATCTCTTTTGGGGTTGCCAACGGAGCTGTGGGTCTGGCTTGGTCTCTCTTTCAGGGTAGCTGGCATGCAGGTGGCATGACTGACCTAGAGAACTTAAATTGGTCCTAAATGGAAAGAGATTAAGTTAGCACAAAAGTGGATTTTCCCATGCTGGTGGGTTTTTAATAATTGTATGAAAGATTTGTTCACAAATCCTGGAAGGTTAGAAAGGTGGAGTTTAATCCAAGTTAAAGCAGGTAGATGATGATGTCTCCCCAGATGTCCAGACCTCTCCTGTATAGCATCACCCATCCTGTATTTGGTGTTACCCTGTCCTGTTTATGACCTCCCTGTATAGTTCTGATATAGGCATGTAGACAGGTGGGTCCCCATTGCAATGAACTTTAGCCCAATGACTGTCCAGGCCCACCTTTTAGAATCAGGAACCAAGGTCCGATAAGTTCTTCATCAACAATAGACACTGAAGAATCTGGATCAACCTTTCTATACACAGCCCTTAATTCATTTATATTCCAGGAGTTATATTTCAGTGAATATCCAGCAGGAAGATACACACACCTGTGGGGGAGATTGCAGAAGTTCCCGAAAGCGCAGGGCCCAAGGGGCCAAGGTCAAAACCAAGGTAGTTTGCCTTGGTTCCCGTTGATGGAGTTTCTGCTCTTCACTGGGGCAGCTTGGGTCCGTGGAGAAGAAGGGATATACAAAAGCAGTCCACAGAGTGGGAAAAAATATTCACCCAATACCCATCTGATAAGGGGTTAATATCCAGGATATATCAGGCATTGGTAGAACTTTACAAGAAGAAAACAAACAACCCCATCAAAAATGGGGGAGAAGAAATGAACAGAAACTTCAGCAAGGAAGAAATTCGAATGGCCAAAACACATAGGAAAAAATGCTCATCATCACTAATCATCAGACAGATGAAAATCAAAACAACAATGAGATACCACTTTACACCACAGAGACTGGCACATATTCAAAAGAGCAAGAACAACAAGTGCTGGCGTGGATGTGGGGAAAAGGGGACACTCATCCATTGTTGGTGGGAATGCCGGCTGGTACAGCCTTTCTGGAAAACAATATGGACTTTCCTCCAAAGACTAGAAATTGAACTCCCATTTGACCCAGCCATACCACTCCTGGGAATCTACTCTGGGAAACCAAAAAACACGCAGCGGAAACACCATCCCTACTTTTATGTTCCTAGCAGCATTATTCACAATAGCCAGAATCTGGAAACAGCCAGAGTGCCCGAGAATCGATGACTGGATAAAGAAGCTTTGGTATATCTACACAATGGAAT
This sequence comes from Cryptotis parvus, assembly GCA_021461705.1. NCBI lineage: Eukaryota > Metazoa > Chordata > Mammalia > Eulipotyphla > Soricidae > Cryptotis > Cryptotis parvus. The sequence goes on from JAJIBD010038419.1 coordinate 66,168, forward strand.
ACTATGCAGCTGTTAGGAAAAATGAAGTCATAAAATTTGCCTATAAATGAAAGTACATGGAGAATATTATGTTGAGCGAAATTAGCCAGGAGAGAGACAGATACAGAATGACTGCATTTATTTGCATAACATAAATATATATGTACATATTATGATACCAATATCCAAGGTCAAGTGAAACATATATCAGAAGGTCTTGTCAAAGGTGGAAATTATCACAAACATGTTGGAGTCAGAGGCTAGGTAAGACAGAAAATGGAAAAGTGTGCTAACAATTGTCGACGGTACGAATACCAACCTAGAACTGAGCATTAAATAGAGGCAAAAAAGATACACTTGACAACCCTTTAATGTATGTTCTGTAATCCATAGTCTGGAGGGGAAGGAAAAGAGAAAGAGAGAGAAAGGGAAAGAAATAAAGAACCTGCCATGGAAGAGGGCTGAGGGAGAGGGGAGGGAACCGGGGACGTTGGTGATGGGAGATGGGCACTGGTGGCGGGATGGGTGCTGGAACACTGTATGACCAAAACCCAAATATTAACTTTTTAATTGTATATCTTTATATCACAGCCCGGATCATCGACACCCACCCTACAGCAGTTTTTTTTCAATCCGGCCCAGGTATGCTGGTCCAGAGACTCTCATACATGGGGCAGAGCTGATCCTTACTCTCCCTGTGCCCAGCCGCTCATGAGGCAGTCAGGAGGCATGGCGGGTTCTAGCCCTGCCCCACCACCTCGGCAGAGCCTCACAACAAGCCAGACGACCCCCCCCCACTCCACGGTCACCACCATTTTCCACATTTGGACTTCCCTCTCGTCAGAACTCCACCCAGCAGACCAGCCCATCACAGCCTGGCTCGCGTGGCCACTTCCGCAGCGTGGTTCATCAATAAATGCTTTATTTGTAGGAGTTTAAAAGAGTATGCCTCCCTGCTTGGCAAGCCTGGCAAGCTGCTCGTGTTGTATTTGATATGCCAAATTCCAGTAACAATTATATTAGGTCATTCCCATAGCCTAACATAATGGTTTGAGGCTCTTTATGTTCCTGTAGCAAGCCGATACCCCTGGCTCTACTGGCATGAGACAGGACATATGGAGATATTACTGGTGCCTGCTCTAGCAAATAGATGATGAACGGGAAGATCATGATTGTGATAGTGATATTTGTAATTGTAAAAATAAAAAAAAAATTAAAAAAAGAAAAAATATATCCAGCAGGAAGAGATTCCAGGAGAAGATTTTCAAAGAGCACCACTCCCAAAATTTACTCATTTTGGCAACAGCCTTAGCAACAAACTTTAACCAAAATTGAAGCCCCATATGGGAGTAGATTGGGAAGGAACCTATAAAAGCCATTCAGATGAAAGGAAGGACACATATATGCTGCCTGAGCCCATATGCTGCTTGACCCAATGTGGCCAAGCATATGTGGTACCTGAGCACATGTATTGCTGAATTTCCCCTCATGAGATTTGCACTCTCTCTCTCTCTCTCTCTCTCTCTCTCTGTTTAATCTCTCCTCCTTCCCCATCCTAAAATCTCCATAAAAATCTATTTTTCTTCACTGCCCATATACTCCTGAAAATTGTTTTTCTGCTCGAAGACAAGGACTCTGAGAAAATCCTGGATAAGGGCTAGGACTGACTTTCCTTTCCTGCAAAGAACAATTCTTCACTCCAGCCTGAGTCTGTGGCTCCCTGAGAAATTTCCGGTGTTGAGGATGAACTCCTATGCATAGAGATCAAGAGAACATCAGGTGTGGCTTGATGACCACCTCGTGGCGCTGGTGGGGTTCAGGTCCACGCCAGGACCTGAGGGTCCTGCAGGGGGCTTATCACAGACTTTATCAGTCCTTCGTCTGCCCAGCAGGTCCCAAGTGGCAAAGACTAGTGGGGTTAAAGTGATCATTTCTCTCGCCTTTTGCCTCATATAAGCCATCAGTGGGAGCCAATCTACACCAGTTCAGTGCTGTCTACTCACTTCCAATGAACAGGTCCTGTCCCTGCTTGCCTAGCTATTCTCTGAATAATTTCCTTCTCTGAATAATTTTCTATAAACATAGCCTCATGCATGTTAGCAAGATCCCCATCCTCTACCTTTCTCTGGCTCTCCAATACTGTTCCCTCTTTCTTGCATGGGTTTCCTAGGACTCCAGCCAAGACCGTGTGCTTGTGGGTGAGACTTGTGCATTGCAACTCTCCCTGTCTAATCATCCAAGTCTTGCCCTAATCTGAGCCTTCCTAGGCACCTAGACTCTGCCCATCTGGGTCTATGAGTTTGGCCTGTATTTGGCCTGTATTTGGCCATCTGTTAGGTAGGGAGTTCTACCTGATCCTGCAGTCTACTGTGTGGGTGGGTGCAAAAGAGAGAGTACTGCTGGGTGGGTGGGTGCAAAAAGTGAGAGTGTGGGTCTGAAGAGAGAGAAACCTTGGAACCTGGGGCCTCCTTTTATCTGCTGCTGTATCTCATTACTAGGCAACCCATAGTCTTTTTGATTGCTGACTGATACAGGCTAAGGGAGGAAGGCACACTCTGCAAAGTTTAAGTCAGGAATTCTTTATTAGTTGATCAGCCACTGTTTTTTGTGTGTATAGAATGTGAGCAGGAAAATCACCCCACCCCAAACTGTCTTCCTGAGTTTTCTATAGACTCATCTCATCTCCCATTCCCACGCTAAACAAGCAAGCAAGCCAGATACATAAGTCAAAATAAGCAGTTAGCAAAAAAAAATCTATTGATTTAAAAAATAGGATTATTAGTAGGACAATAGGTGAACAATTCTTTGATTTATATAGAAACACCAAAAATAAAAACTAAAGATAAGACAGTTAAAAAGCAGTAAAAGAGACATCAGAACATAGTAGTTAGACAAAATGGCATCTGGTTGCTTCAGGAATATAAAGAGCCTCAAACTGTTTGTTCAGGTTCTTGAAGATAAAGTCTGACCATCTTGTAGGTTGGCGGTCACGTGATCTTTTGACATCCCATGGGATCCAGTCGGTAATGGCTCTAGTCTAGCGGTCATCTCTCAAATCGCATTACATGCCCAGCCCATCTGATTTTCGATGCCTTGGAAAACAAAACAGCGTCCCTGACTCTGGAAAGGCGATGGAGGATGGAGCTCCGGATTCCCTCTTTCACTTGAGTGAGGCGTGATATTCCAAGCATAGCTCTTTCGATTCCTCTTTGGGAGACCTGAACAGCATTCTCATCCTACTTTTTGTAGGACCCAGGTCTCTGAGGCATATGTTAATGCAGGGAGAACAGTGAAGTTGAAGAGATGTGCCCAGAGCCAGAGGTTCTTTGTCCTTTTAGCTATTTCTTCAATGCTTTTGAAGCATCAATGTCAAAAGAGAGGTTCCGCGAGGATAATACCATTTCACCAACACTCTTCAGCACCATCCTCGAGAACATCATGCGACAATTAGAATGGGAAGAAATGGGAGTGAAGATAGACGGTTGGCAACTACACCACCTCCCGCTTCGCTGATGACATCTTTCTAATAACACTAAACATTAGCCAAGTGGCACAAATGCTGGCTGAATTCGACTGAGAATGTGGAAAGATAGGTCTAGAGCTGAATCTCAGCAAAACTATGTTCATGAAAAATGAAATAGTTCCAGAGGCCCCATTCACTCCCAATGGAAAACACATATCCGAATGCAGCATTTATGTGTACCTAGGTCGAAAATTCAACATGATGAATGACCTAAAACCTGAGCTGTGCAGGAGGAAGAGAGCATCATGGAATGCCTGCAAAAGCATCAAAATATTTTCAACAAATTTCTCACCCCTCTAAAAATTGGAGTTAATTGGGACTGATATTGATAAGCTGATTCCAAAAAATTTCACTTAAAATTTCAAACTTAAAAGATTAACAATGAATTATTTAAATTTATTTATTCATTTTTGTGCTGTGCTCTGGTCTTAACTGCCTCTGCACTCAAGGTTCACTCTTGGCGGGACTCAGGATAACACACTTCTTGCCCGGCATTGAATCTATGTCAGCTACACACAAGACAAGAATATTGCCCTCTCTGCTACCTCCCCAGCACCAAGTTTTTCAGTGTATCAACAAACTTCTGCCTTCAAGACCTGACATTAACATTAAGAGAGAAGAAACAGTTGAAAACCTCAGAATATAGGGTCTAGAGTTATAACCACATATTCTAATATGTAATACTAATAGAACTAAGGAAACCATTGGTGGATGTAAGCACACAGTATGGGTTGGAGAGATTTTACAGAAGGTAACTTTCACTTCCTGACCCTAACTCATATACATTACACTGCATGTGCTCCCCAAATACCTCCAGAGGTAATGGAGAATATAAAGCCTGAACATAAATGAATGTTGCCATCATCACTCCACCAGCAAAAAAAAAAAAGTAAAATTGTCAAAGAGGTTTAAAAACTATAGTACAGTCACCAAGGGCACATGCCCAGCATGACTGAGTTAACTCCCTGGAACTGTATATACCCCAAGTTCATTGTTAGAGGTTCAGGTAAGCAAAAAATGAATCACTAAACATAAGGGAATCCATCATAGACGGAGAGCCATCTTAGGCATCCACTGTGACCCTAAGGATCTGACCCAGAGGAGCCAAAACTAAAAACTACAAAACTTAATAACTTTAATCAGCCAAAACCATGGAATGTGGATGGGGAGAATCATGGGACCAGAAAATTCTCCATGCTGATTAATAAGTCTTATTTTTGTTAAATCACGAGGATGTTTCACAAAACAAAAAATAAGTCAAGAAAAACAAGCTGTTTTAAACAGCAATTAAAAACCCTGCCTTTACACTGGAAGAAATTTATAAGAAGAAAACAGCAAACCCCATCCAAAAATGGGGAGAAGAAATGAACAGAAACTTTGACAAGGAAGAAATTCAAGTGACCAAAAGGGATATGAAAAAATGTTCATCATCAGTAATCATCAGAGAGATGCAAATCAGTACAACACCACAGAGATCGGCACACATTCAAAAGAGCAAGGACAACAAATACTGACATGGATGTGGGGGAGAAAGGGACTTTCATCCATTGTTGGTGGGAGTGCCAACTAGTACATCCCTTTTGGAAAAAATATGGACCATCCTCCAAAGACTGAAATTGAGCTGCCATTTGACCCAGCCATGTTACTCCTGGGAATATGCCCTGGGAAGCCAAAAACACACAGCAGAAACACCATCTGCACTTTTATTCCATAGCAGCACTATTCACAGTAGGAAGAATCTGGAAACAACCAGAGTGCTCGAGAACTAATGGCTGGATAAAGAAACCTTGGTACATCTACACAATGGAATACTATACAGCTGTTAGGAAAAAATAAGTTATGAAATTAGCCTATAAATGGTGGATATGGATAGGATCATGTTGAGTGAAATCAGCAAGAAGGAGAAAGATGTAAAATGACTGCATTTATTTGCATGATATAAACATATGCATATATTATATATGCATATATATACATATATACATACATATATATACATATATATGTACATATCTATATATATATGTACATATATCTACATATGCATATGTATATATGTATATGTGCATATATTATATATGTATGTAGTATATGTGTGTGTGTGTATATATATATCCACACACATACACAATGATACCAATATCGAAAGTCAGGCAAAACATGGATCAGGAGGTCTTGTCAAAGGTGGAATCTACCACAAAAGTGTGGGAGACAGAGGTTAGGTAAGACAGAGAAGGGAACAGTGTGCTAATAATTGTCCAAAATGATAATATCAGCCTAGAAATGAGTATTGATTATAGACCAAAAGATACACAGAATAATCTTTAAATGTATGTATTGCAATCCACAATGTGTAAGAGAAGTAAGAGAGCAAGAGAGAGAGACAAAGAAAGAGAGAGAAAGAAAGAGATAAAGAACCTGCCATAGGAGGTCTTGCCAAAGGTCAAAACTACCACAAATGTGTGGGAGCAGAGGTTAGGTGAGACAAGAGAAAGGAACCGTGGACAAATGATTGTTGAAAGTCTATTACAATCCACAACATGTAAGAGAGGAGAGAGAGAGAGAGAGAGAGAGAGAGAGAGAGAGAGAAAGAGATGAGAACCTGCCATGGAGGCAGGCTAGGGGAGGGTGGAGGGTATAGGGGACATTGGTGGTGGGAGGTGGGCACTGGTGGAGGGATGGGTGCTGGAACACTGTATGGCTTCAAACCCAAACATGAACATTTTTGTAATTGTCAAAAATAAATTAAGAAAAAGAACCTGCCATAGTGGCAGGCTAAGGGAGGAGGGAGGGAATTTGGACATTGGTGGGGGGAAATGGGCACTGGTGGAAGGATGGGTGCTGGAACACTGTATGACCGGAAACTCTAACATGAGCTTCTTTTTTAATTGTATATCTCACAGTGGTATAATAAAATATTATAAAAATAATAAAACAATTAAAATGGCACATGTAAAAAAAGTGCCATGGTACGCTCAGGTTTTTTGATTGAAACCAGCTTTGTGGGGTGAACTTTTGGACTCCAGTTGGATGGAGATAACCTTGCTGTTTAAATTGCATTATTGTGTGTAGTCTCTGTTTTTCAGAAGGGTTAGTTGATTTCGGATTCTAACACCCTAAACATCATCGGATAGAACTCTGTTGGCACCACATTATAGTTTCTAGCATATGTCCTTGGCTATAGAGCAATGTGGAGGTGGGGGAAGTGTGAAAAAATTCACTTAAAAATATGTTCGTGCTGAGCAATAGCACAGTGGGTAGGGCGTTTGCCTTGAGCGCCCGACCTGGGTTCCATCGCCAGCATCCCATATGGTTCCCCCAAGTACCGCTAGAATTCCTGAGTGCAGAGCCAGGAGTAACCCTTGAGCATCACCGGGTGTGACCCAAAACAGAAAAAAGCTATGTTAATCCACAGAACAATTCTTGAGGTTTATTGCAAAAGTAAAATACAAAAAATAAAAATAGATAAAATGGTGCCAAGAATGTAATCCCTTGTATTAGATGATTATCTTTCAGCAATTATAGTGTGACTAGTGTATAGAAATAAAAATTGATAAATTGGACTTCATCCAAAATATAATCTATGAACTTCAACTAACATTGCTAAAAGAAAGGCAAATTTATGGTCTATAGAAGACTCATGCAAATTTTTCATTTGAAAAAAATGGTCAGTACCTATAAAATTAAGTTTGATGAAAGCAATATTAACTTTCAAAATTACTAGCACGTTATTTTAAATGTGAACAAAGTTCCTCATCTTTTCAATGGAGGAGTAAAACTATTTTCTGCATATATTTATTTATTCTAATTTCCTTGATAACCTTTCCAACTGACCTTATCTTTCCCTCCCCAATCTATCAAAAGTCTTTGATAGAGTTAAGCTCTTTAAATGATGACCTCTAAAGCCAGGTGGCCAAATTATTTAACTTTCCTGCATTTCTTCCATGTGTACAGAAAGTTTCCATGTTATTAAAATCTTCTTATTATTTTTTAATCCAAAGCAAGTGGGTTAATTAAATAAATTAATTTAATTAATTTTTCAATCCTCAGAAACAAATTATTTGAATGCCAATTTATAAAAGAAATACTGAGGATGACAAACAGATTTGTGAAAAATGTTTATTATCATTAGTCATTAGGAGAACAGCAGTAAAAAAAAAGAAATACTTCTCACCATTTAACCTTGCTTAGCAAAAGACTACTTTCATCCAGGAGCCAGCATATAGCTCAGTATTAGCATGAGAACCTTGACAGTGTAAGATTAGATAAGCATCACCCACATTTTAAAATACAGTCTGAAAGAATTGTGTGGGACGCCTGGAGTTGCTGGTAGATGATATGTGACACTGTATGAAAACTGCACCAGCACCACCAGCAAAAATACAACCAATAGGGAGCATACAAGAAAATGTGCAATTCCTGTAGTCAGTTGTGCAAGCCCAGGCCCAGGACATTTTAGCAGAAGTAAAGAATGTGGAGGGAAAACCTGATCATACCAAGATAGGTAAAGGTAAGCACCTTTACTTGTGGCAGAAATTTAAGTTAAATACATAGTATTTAAAAGCCATGCTAACAAAAAACTTTTGTATTTTAATATGTTAAATCTACTCTTCTGATATGGTCTAGCCATTGGATTCATATGCATTTAGTTATGAATGAAAGCATATTCCCACTCAAAAGATGGGCTCAAATATAGTGTTGTCAAAGTTTCAAATTAAGAACAAATTATGATCCACAAACAATTACATTCGAACAGTCAGATAATACAGTAGGGCAGTGAAGTAAAATTAAAGAAAATTTTTTATATTCTCAACAACTATGATAAAAAAATACTAACATGCTAGCTTGGGAATCAGATACAAAGTCTGTATAACATATTAGTTATTTTCTATAAAATTCTAGTTAAATTGCTTAATATGTAGTGAGAGAAAACCAACTGTTTTATTCTAGGGAGGAAGTTGTAAGGAAGAGCTAGATGTAAACTGACAACAGACCTGAGAAAAGAAAGGGCTTGCACAATTTATTATCTTAAACGGGCTAATTGTTCTACAAATGCATCTCTATACAAAACGTAAGCTATTTGATTTAATAACATGGAAACTATTTTGTTGATAGGACATGGTCATAAAAATAAAATATAACAGAACAACCAATTGTAAATTTTACTTCAAAGTATTTGAAGGAGCTAATATGAAATATTACAGGCATATAGAAGAAAATGCAAGCATTTGCTTACACATGCGGGGAGGGGCCATGCTGGCAGGATTTGGACTTGGAGCAGGGATTTGGGCTCCTCCACCCTTTCCTCCACCTCCACACCAGCTACCCCAGAAGAGAGACATGCCAGACTCACAGCTCCGTAGGAAACCCTAGAAGAGATCCAGACCCAACCACTCCAGACCCACAGCTGCACCTTCGGCCCCATGTGGAAGCAACCCATGGAGCTGACCTCTGGTAGTTGGTAAGTGGCTCAGTCAGCCCCTGGCCAAGTCCAACATTGCTCCAAGGGTTCGCTCACACATGCGGGGTAGGAGCCACGCTGGCAAGACTTGGAGCAGGGATTTGGGCCCTCCGCCCTCTCCTCCACCTCTAGGCCAGCTACCTCGGAAGAAGGACTTGCCAGACCCACAGCTCCATCCGCAAGCCTGGAAGAGATCCAGACCCAACCACTCCAGAACCACAGCTGCACCTTAGGCCCCACGTGGAAGCAACACATGGAGCTGACCTCCGGTAGTTGGTAAGGGAGCTTGGTCAGCCCCTGGCCAAGTCCAACATTGCACAAGGGTTTGCTCACATGTGCGAGAGAGGGGCCACGCTGGCCGGACTTGGAGCAGGTATCTGGGCTCCCTCGCACTTTCCTATACCTCCACACCAGCTACCCTGGAAGAGAGACATGCCAGACCCACATCTTGGTCGGCGAGTGTGACAATCTTAGATAGTACTAGATTGTAGGAGCAGGTCCTTCCCAGCATCTTTCACATTTAAGCACTGTATACAGAATTAGGCAGGTTCTAGTTGTGATCTAACATCCCAGTGAGCCTAACAGGAAGCCAGAACAACCCCCACACCATAAGGTCAGTCATTTTCAACATCCAGAGTCCACAACTCCTCACAGCTCTACCCAAGAGAAAACCTCATCATTTCCCCTTTGAGCTTCATCAGTAAATACTCGAGATGAAAGTCTTCTACTGATAGTATACTACCTACATGGCAGATCCTGGCAAGCTGCCCATGTTTTATTTGATATGTCAAACAACCAGTAACAATTATGGACCTCATTCCCATGACCTAAAAAGAATGGTTTGAGGCTTTTCCTGTTCATAGAGCAAGGAGATGCCTCTGGGGTACACTTTCTTGCAACAGGGCATATGGAGATGTTACTGGTGCCCACTCAAGAAAATTGATGAACAACGGGAAGACAAGTGATACAAGTGACAAGTGATAGAAGTAAAGAAGTTTTGAAAATTAACTCTAGATCACTGATATACATAGATTAACTCAGATATAAAAAACAATGTTTCTAGAGCATCTGATCTTCACTTGTCTTTCTCATCATAATACTGTTTGTTTCTTTTGTGGAAATCTTTTCTTAAATGAATATAATAGTCAAGCAATTCCAACTGGCAGTGGCAGTCAAGTAAGTTATCAATGATTTGAGGAGAGTTCTAAATAGCAGTCACACCAGCATCGCTACAGGAAACTTAGAGAAGATCTCCATGTATCCTTATCATTTCCATTGCTAAGAGCAAGAGATTCTGAACAGTTTGGAAGTAAGCTAGAAAACTGCAGTTGTGGGGTGGGAGAAATATCCATAGCTAGATATGCATCAGCAAAACATGCATTTGTTGATCAAATAATTTCATGGATTCCCCCTTACATATAACTAAAAGAATTACCAATGTGATTGATACATAAACTTATGCAAGGTTGAAAAGACCACTAAAATAGTAAAATTCAAGTGACTAGTGTTTGTATACCAAGATGTAGGAAGCAAATAATAGCAAATAATCACAGGATACATATGCTAGTGCATTTCAAGAAATACATTTCAATAATGGGTTACATTACTTTTACCATAAACAGAAAATGACATTTGTTTGTAATTGGGGAAACCAATTTGTATTTTTTGAAAAAAGTATCACTCACATTTTCTTGGAATGTAAGGATAAAACAGCAATATTCTGTTTCAACCATAATATATTTCTGAAGGCAGGTGAGTTTATGTTTCATAGAGCACTGTCTGTCCTGTGATTATCAATGGCTAAGAAGGCTTTGATTCCTACTCAGATCCATCCGACAAAGATGCAGCAAAAATCACTATTTAACATGTTCATCTTCTACAATGAACATCTTCTACATGTTCATGTTCTATCTTTTACAAATAATGTAAAACAGAAATTATATATAAGTGTTTAACTTTGTTATGTTTAATTTCTTTTTCTTGGTTACGCTCAATACTTACACATGTAACTTATGCATTTATAAGAGATTGAAGAAAAACATTACCTTTGTATTAAACTATTTTTGTTCACCTAGAAATAATCACCTAGAAATAATTAAGGGAATAATTAATCCCAAAAAACATACTCAATTTTCTTGGGTATAAAATAAAGATTTATTAGTAGCATTATGATCATAGTAAAATTTATGTACATATTATATCTGTGATGTTTTGCGAGGAGTAGTCTATAATTTAAACATAAGTTATTTTTAATACTTTTAAATCTTAAATTACAGAGCTTGCAAATCTTAACTGTTAAAATATTAATTTTATATTTTTTTCAAACAGAGGCTTTTGACATTCTTTTTTCTCTCTGTGGGTCTCTGTTTCTCTGTGTCTCTGTCACCGTTTCTTTCTCTCTCTTCACATCATACTGTGTCTGAATTAGAGAACCCACACATGAGAGATGTGCACGCTACCACTGAGCTTTCAAATCAGTCTCATGTTATTTTTTTCTTTCTTGGGGTGCTGTATGAAGAATGGGGAAGAAAGAAATCACAAAATAAAAATTTAAATAATTAATATTAAAATGACATGTGGCAGCAATCTCAATTAAAAGGTTTTTCTTAGTTATAAAAAATTTGAATACAAGAAGAGTTTTTAATGGTAAACATGGGTTGGTTATTAAAGAGTTGTCAGCGAGTCCTACAGGAACAGGTCCCAAGCACCACCAGTGGTGACCCTGATGGTGCCAGAGCTCTGCCTTGGCTCAGTGCTCACTGCCATATATTCTTAGTATGCTCCCTCACCTCTGCCCTTAGTACAACTAGATCTTGTAAAAATAGCAAAATAAACAAGTGTTGGTCAGGAATTAGTGTAAGGTACATTTCTAAATATGACTAAAGGGAAACCTGATAACAATCTCACTATAAAATTTTAGAGGTTATTTTCTGTCAGAGGTCTTAATGTATTTTATTTTGAGGCTATTTCTGTCAGGTCTTGTAATTTATTTATTTGAGTGTGATTGAATGCATATTGAATCTTACCCAATTAAATGAAATTTTCAATTAAAGACACGTGCAATATTTTCCCTCTAAGAAAAACAAATGTATAAGTGTATAGTATATTACAGATAAATAAATGAATCAGTGCTTAAGATCTAGTTATCTCTGTTATCTTGCATTTAAATGTTATCTTGTATCTGGAAGTAATTAAACTCAATAAATGTATAATAATATTAGCAAATGTACATTAATTGTTCAATAGGAATTTTATAAATATACTTGAAACTCTCAGGAGTATATATTTGTATTCTCAGTTTGTGTTTGCCTTTAGTATGGTTTATAAATTTAAAACGAAAAACTTTTCTAAAGCTTCTATTTTCAACACAATAATTCAAGGAATATTATGGATGTAAAATTAATAAACCAATCTTGTTAGAAAGAAAGAAAACTATGACTATATTCTTAATAAAAGAACAATATAAGCATATTTAAATTATTTTGAAATATGTATTTCCCTTTTAGAAATGGAAAATCCATATTTCCATTTCCACTAATAATGGAAAAATAAGTATTTTCCATTCTCGCTGTTCTTTTTTCTTACTCATTCACATTTTATTTCTTGGGAGTGCCAAGTTATCAAAATTTGCCAGGGCTCCAAATTTACCCACCATCTCCTCTGTGAAAATGGAATTTAGATCTATTAATTACTGTCTGTTGCCAACTGGAATAAGTTAATCTTTACCAGTAGAAAGAATTCAGTAATCCAGAGGAATAGATTTGTTTTTCACGGACTTTCTGGTGGATTCCTCGTCCCCCAAATTTTATGGTCTCATAACTTCTGCAACCTCTGACCTTGGTGGCGTTGAAAGCTTTATCCCGGCCTCTTCTATTACAACAGCAGGTCCTTGAGTTGTTTCTCTATGCAGCAGCACTGGCAGCCTCTGAGTTCCATCCTCTCAGACCTAAACTTCTCCAATGCCAAGTTCCTGTGCGTATTACTGTGACATCACTGGAACCTGATGGTTCAGTGCTCAGCCTCCTTGGTGACAGATTACTAGACCAAGTACAGCTAGATTTCTCTAGAAGTCCAGCTGTGATCTCCTTAAATACTGTTTGCTGGACATATTCTTGTGGATATCTCTCAGCTTCTGGAGTGGATCTCCAAAAGCTCCCATCTGTTTAATAGCACAGAGACTTCTGGGCTATTCATTGAGTCTGGATAAACTCCTCTGATGATCTATCTTACTTCTAGGAGGAGGGTCCCTTTCATCTGCTATTTCTATATATTCCCAATTCTCAATATTTTTCAGTGGTCAATATATTTTGCTCACCCTTATTGGAATTATTTTCACATTCAAATTCCACATTCAAATTAGCATATGTTTTTTTATTTTGTTGTTGGATTCCTTTTTTGGGGGTGGTGAGAATCTCACACAGGAATGTTCAGGGGTTACTCCTGGCTCTGCACTTGGTAATTAACTCACAGCAGTGCTAGGGAGACCAGATGGGATGCCGAGTATTGAACCCAGGTCTGCCCCGTGTAAGGCAAATGCCCTACCACTGTGCTATCACTTCAGTCCCCTGTTGGATTCCAAAAGATATACTATTCTAACTTTCTGAAGTACATTAAGTTACTACTTTAGATTTCATATTTATTTATTCAACTATAATTAACACAATTAAACTTTGGCTAATAGGATATTTAATTTACTGATTGACTCATTCACCTATCATTTACCTTTATTTAAGTCTGCAGTGCCACTGTCATTTTGCTGATAGATACATTATATTTAAGAAATTTGGGCCCGAGCGATAGCACAGCAGGTAGGACATTTGCTTTGCACACATCCGACCCAGGTTTGATCCCCGGCATCCCATATGGCCCCCTGAGCACCACCAGGAGTAATTCCTGAGCAAAGATCCAGAAGCAAAGATCCTGAGTGTTGCTGGGTGTAACCCCCCAGAAAAAAGAAAAAAACAAGAAATTTAAGAAATTTAATCGATTTTTGGGTGACATGCCCAATTGAGCCTTAGCCCTCAGCTACACTTAGCTTATGTGGTGAGCCGATCCCTGCCTTTGGGGAATCTCCAGAGCAGACAAAATGGGAGTTCGGGCGGAATGGACTGATTTAATAATTTTATATGGCATAAATATTTTTTATCATGAATCTCTCTTGCTCCAGATCAGTATTTTGTTTCCACGGGTCTCCACGTTGGACATGCATATAGATATTCCAAGAGTACTTGGCTACGTTGGATCAACCATAATGTAATCAATTCTCCTAGTTCAGAGACCTATCAGTGAGCCTCCAGGCAAACTAAAGTGTCTCCAACTCTAAAGGTAATGACAAAGTGAATTATTCTGATGGATTTTTGACCTTTGTGGGATCCAGAGTCTGGTATCTGCTAGCTATATATTCATGGTAAAAAGTATTAACGCCATTCCCTACAAATTTCATTCTGAACTGTTTTAAGGTTCAGAGATACAGCCCCTCCTCACTCTGCTAGGGAGATTTTGACTCTGGAAATCAGCTCTGGCTTTTGTGAAGCTTAAGCCAAAAGCCCACCTAAAGAATTACATTTCAAAAGGGTCATTTACCTGGCTTCATCTCTAGATAGCCCAACCCATGAAAGATTTTGGCGGGCTTCTGTCTATAAAAGAAGGTAGGAAAAAGAAGAAGGGGCTGCTTTTTGCCATTTTGACTTCCCTTGGTGTTTTATTCTCAATCCTCTCTGTTCTCTGTTTGACTTCAACATGTGGTGGCAGCCATCTTGGCCTACACATGGCGGGACCCAGCTGGGAACCTAGAGTTTGGGATTTTTCCTGTTCTTGGATAGTATATAAGAACCTGTGATAGTAATTCTTTTAAAACTGTGACAGATTCTGGAGTTTACATCCATTCCCCACCAGTATCAAAGTAGAAGGGAACTCGTTCCCCAGTATTGTTGGGGACCCCAGCTTCCCCAACAAATAATGAAGAGGAATCAATTTTTAACAAGAAAATATTATAGAATCATTGTATTGTGTGCTTTAATCCCCTAAACCTATACTTTTTGAAAATTTCTTTAAAAGATACATTCAACTGACTAGAAAAATCTGCTGAAAACAAAACAAAACTCTCCTATGTATCAAATCACCATCACTTCACGCTCCAAGCTTCTGGTAAAGAAAATATTCGCTCCTTATAAAAAGCAAAAGTATACTGTTCTGAAAACACAATGAAGACTGGTGGTAATATTGACAGGCAAGCACTAAGAGCATAAAGATAAAGTACTCTCTACTTCTCTGGAAATTCAACAATAGATAATCTATGTGATATAACTAAAACATACTCTGTATAAAATATGTTGCTCTAATTTAGTTTATATTGTCTTGTAAGGGTTGGCCAACTGATGGGGTGACTGATTGGGAGCCTCGGAAAGCTGCACCTACCAAGGAAAACTCTGAGAGACCAAGTCCTATGCAAAAGCAAGGGCTTTATTAATAAGCGAGTATACTCGGGCTCATAGCGTGACCCCAAGCGGTCAGTGGCTAAGAGCCCCGAGCCCTTCCAGGGAGGATCTTTTAAGGAATAATTCCTGCACTACAGAAAAGCCCGCACATAACTATCCAATAGGTTTAAAATATTACATCAAGGTCTGCGCGCAGGCAGCCAATCACTCTGCACCAGGTAACCATCACCCACCAATCTGAGTGTGCCTAATACTTCTTTCCATATTTGGCATGGCATGGGCCCAGTCACCTATCATACCAAATACAGAGGGGGACATCAGAGGTAACCTCTCTGGAATGTTTGCCTTATAGCCCTCCCTGGAATTATTTGCTTAAGGCCCTTCCTGCTGTGCTCTTGTCTTGTCGAGCCATCATTTTATCAGTTACTTTCAGTTGAGCCATCATTTTATCAGTTACCTCCATTTTATCAGTTACCTCTGGTTCCTGTCTTTGTGTTCTGTGGGCGAGGGCCATTCTTTCAGTCTATATTTAATTTAAACATTAAAATCTTCAAAAGTCAGTATAAAAGGAACCTCAAAAAGTCATCAAAGAAATACAACTGCCCATCAAATTTACCATTTAACCAACTACTGTTTTTCTACCTGGAATTATATTTTTTTTTCAAAAAATCTAAGATGGGAAAAAATTGGGGTGCTCTGAACTATATTTAGGATAGCAATCTTTCCTACTTTAGTGTATCCCTTGGACTTCTAGATAAAAGCTTCAAGTAGAAGTAGACCTTTCCCTCTCAATCAGTTTACACAAGAAGTAGTTAACATAAGCTTACTATGTGAAGCAGGAATGTCCTGTCGGGTCGGAGGCGCAGAGATGAGACACCAGGAACACAACGTATTTCCATTAATATTTTTAACAATCATCAGCTGGAGGGGCAGCAGTTCTTATCTTGGCAGCTGACTAACCTGAGCTTGCTGACCTGAGCTCATTCACTTGGACTAACTCATTTTACCCACTGACTTGAGCTGACTCACTGACCGCCTGACCAACCACCTCCACACAGACCCCAACTCCCTTATCCCTCATCTCAAAAGGCAATCCAGCTTAAAGTTTGCATGGTTTACATAATAAAGACATTTCACATTCATTGAATAGGACTTAGGAATAATAGGAAGGAGACAACCGGGAACAAAAAACCAGCAGGGGGTGCTATCTAGGTAAGATGAGATGAACAAAAGAACGCATTACAGTTGCTAATGCAGCCTTCAGGACTAGCCCATGATGGCAAGGACATGTCAGAGAGAAGAACAAGAAAAACCTGTTTTCTGCCTCACTTTAAGCATGGTCCATTAGACTCCATCTTGGGCTAGTTATAGCCAACAGGGAAATGTGCAGAGAAATGACCTAGGATAGCCTTGTCTGGGTACCTGCAGCTTTGATTAACAGTCTCACTAGGGATTTCTACATACTAACTCTATTGGGAGACAGTCTGCCAAAGTCCCTGTGTATCTGTTAACAGGCAGTATCCATCAGACCTTCCTTCGCATATCCTTAGATCTACCTTCTGCCAACACTATGTATGGAGGAAATGTCATATTCTGCATTGACTAAAATAAATAATACATACTCTATGCTTACTTCATATTTTTAAGAATTTATCATCTAATGAGGCATTCTAATGCTAGAACTTCAAATAAAAGTTCTTAAAATTAACTAAAGGAAAAGACATATTGATATAGTTGATAAAGAAAATAATAAATATAAACACTTGATTGACAGATAAAATAATACTGCATGCTTACAGAGAGAAATAGATATTTTCTTATACTTAATAGATGAATACCTGTGAAAAAAATTCATTAGGAGAAGTGAGTATCTTAAAAAAAACAGAATGCTTATGTCATATAAATTAAATGCTATTTCATAGCCCTTTGGTTATGAACTTTATTTGTATTCTAATTTAACTTTTTGAGCTCTAATTATGCAGTAATCTTTCAATGAATATATTAGATATTAGAATATAAATGAATAATGATATAACTCAAATTTTTTATAATACTAGATATAGTTTTAATATAATATAAACTGATATTTAAACCTATGATTTGCTGTAACACCCAATAGTTTTAAACACCTATACTATGGTAGGTGCCTACAATGCCTAAATATAGTAAAATCTCAAAGGTAGAACATACAAAATTGTTATGTCAGCTACTTCTTGCTTAAAATAGCTCTTAAAATTGGGATAAAGGAATAAAATAGTCCTTGTGTTACCCTACAGATTATAAAGTAGTCCTTGAACACCACTTAATCCTCTCTCATCAGAGACTTGAATTTTTGTAGAACAATTTGAGAAAGTTTATGCTGGGACTTAACCTACATCTAATCATCAGTTCACATTATCAAATGCCTTATAAATTACTTCAGTGCATATTTGAGACTCCAAGTCTCAGTGCAGAATTGTCAAATGCTAATTATTATTTTGCCCCTACCACATAGAGCAAGCTTAGATTCCTCAAAGAGAAAAACTTTCAGAGGAGTAAATATGATTTTATTCTAAAACAATTATAATGGCTAATTCAAGTAGTCTTCTCCCTCTGTCTCTGCCCTGCCCTCCCCGTCTGTCTCTCTCTCCCCCACCTCTTCCTAATAGACTAGACAATAAAATGTCATGCATTTAAAATGATACAAAGAAAATTCATCATATAAAGCATGCTCATTCCTACAATGCTACCAAAAGCATTGGTAATCTTATTAATTCAATGAAAAAAGATGGTGGCAGAAAAGAAGCAGGTATACAGACTTACCTACCTAAAAGAACTGAAAGTCAAAAATATATTTCAAATGATAATTAAAATATTAAATAAGGGTGCAATTCTTATAAACTCTGTGCTTTGAGGATAACATAAATGTCATGAAGTAACATACTATGAAGTATAGAAAAAGCGATACTGACAATATATGCCATGAGTAAAAGAAAATGAAACTGTTTCATAATCTTGTCTTCATTTGGACTGAAATGTAGATAATATTTCTTGTAAGTATTGGAAGGGCAACAGAGACTCTGACCTGGACTACTGACAGAAAGACCTTAGCATAGTGGAAAATGGGAAGGAAGGGCAGGTATGGATTGTTCAATGCCCATTTTGCTAGAGGATGTGCTGTTGGCACACTGAATGCATGTAACCCTACCATTAACTGCATTGGAAACTACAGTGCCTAAAAGTTAACTATTATAAAATAGAATTTTTTTAAAATGTAATGGCTAGATATTTAAAATTGTAAAAAGTTAAAAAAAAACTAGAGCAATGTATTGTTCCTTTTTCTTAAAAGAAATTTTTGTTTTAAAAAAGACTATCCACCAGAGGATATTTGTATGAAAGTTTTAACACTCTAGATAAAGTTGCATAAAGATTAATATTCAGGAGTTTAAAAATCCACTGGAATAGGGAGATCAGAGAGCAGATTATTTTACTAGGGTGACATGAATGTTTATAAAATTTTATAATTTCATGAATGAAATGTAATATTTACAAAGGTTAGGGTATGAGGACAAAAATCAGAAATACTATATTAATATCAATAAGATAATATCAAAGACTTTATAAAGACATTAATTCTTTAAATGTAAATGGATATCTCATAAAAATGGCAGTTTGCTTGATTATGTGAAACAAGAGTCAAATCAGATGTAGAAAAATAAAAAGCTGAAATACACATTGAAAGTACAACCAAGTTATTAAAGGATTAAATTAAGCTTAATTTTCACAGAGAGATTGGAATTTTTCAAATGGCCAAGGGAAATAATATATCTTAAGAACATAACTGATGACTTTGAAACTAAAGGCTTTTTCTTTTTAATATAAAGGAGAAAATATAAAATGAATCTTATATTTTCTACTTAGTGTGACTTAGATATAAGCTTCATTTAGTATATTGATGATCAATTAGCCTGAAACTCACTTGCCATCTTATGTGGAATGGGGCAGTCTAGAGCTTTTATCTCTGATTATCCATTAAAATATAAATGGCAGATTAAAATACTTCTAAAGCCATTTAATACCAACTTTAACATGGAGCAGACATGTATCTTTTCAGTGGAACATCTCTTTAATGAATTATAGCTTAAATAGAGAACTAAGGAAAATTGCTGGTGTAATTATATCATTTGGCAATCAGAAATATGGAATTAGTATGATCAATTAGGGGCTCAATAAGAAAACCAATGTAGTTACATAGAGACCATTAAAGTTAGTATTATATATAATTAAATGGTGGTTATAAACACTGAAATTAAATTTTAAACAATATAGTTACCACAATTTTTGTTTGTTTGCTTAGAGATCACAACCAGTCATGCTCAGGGCTTATTCCTCTTAAGGGATCACTCCTGGCCAAGCTTAGGTTTCCAGGGCATCCAATTCTGGCGGGTCACATGCAAGGAAACTGCCCTGCCCATTGCTATAGTGTTTTTACAGTCATTAAGTTACTATTTTTCAGTTATAAATGAAAACTGGCTGAGACATTTGGTCACAAAGTGAATTGTTCTGATTTAGTGCTGTGAATCCACAAATGTTATTTTACACTCTGCAGAACTAGTGTGACTTTAGATGCTATAATGCTGACAACAATATCATGTGGTTTGCTTTTATGGCTCAACATCCTCAACTATAGCATGAGATTGACGGGGAAAAAGAGTAGAGTATTTCTCACCAGACACTAAATGTTTCTTCCAGGAAGTGACTCATCTCCATTTACTGTCCATTAAACAAAACTTGCCAAATAATGCTTTCTTAAGACTAAATATAACGAAAGGACCATCAGCCTTATTTCTAAATACAGATAATAGCACACTTCATTGAGTTCATTCATACTGCCTATCATATTGTACTAAAGTGGCAAAGAAGCATTCTAATTCTCAAATTCTTAGTACTATGTTCAAACCCTTTCCAATGAGCATTCTTTATGTAATTATTTCAAAAAGTTCCTGCTATTGAGGCAGGCTGGGAGTGGGTGGGATGGGAAGGAATGTGGGGACGTTGGTGGTGGGAATGGAGCACTGGTGGAGGAATGGATGCTGTAACACTGGATGACTGAGACCCTATTATGAACATCTTTGTAACTGTATGTCTTATGCTGGTATAATAAAAATAATAAATTAAAAAATAAATAAACGTAATGTTTCAAAAAATCTAGGATATTTAGTCTAGAAATTCTGACTTTAAGAAATTCTTCATGCTAATTTCTGACAAAGAAAAGGAATGGAAGTTGTTGAAAGACTTCAATATTTATGTTGTCTCAGGCCAGAGAGAGAGAGTGTAGCAGATAGGAGGTTTGCATTGCATGTAGCCAGCCTGTGTCTCATCCCTAGCAAATCAGTGTATTCCCATGAGTACTCCAGAAGTGATATCTGAGCTCAGACCAGGAGTAAACTCAGAGCTTCCCTGGGCATGGCCCAAAAACAAACAAATAAACAAATAAATAAAAAGTAATCAAATACATAAATAAATAAATAAGCAGATAAATAGATAAATAATCATATAATTAAATAGATGAATGAATGAATAGATAAATCAATCAATCAATCAATATGTATTTACTCTGTCTGGCCAGGGCAATAGTACAGAAAGTTCAATGTTTGCACTGTACACGGAGGGCCTCAGTTCCATCCCCAGTAGCAAGCACCACCAGAGCTGATCACTAAGCTAGAGACTCGGGAGCAAGTCCTGAGCAGCATGGTTGCCAGAAAATAAATGTTCCTAAAAAAAACAAAAAAACTGGGGCTGGAGCGATAGCCCAGCGGGCAGGGCATTTGCCTTGCGAGCGGCTGGCCTGTGCTGGCCCTGGTTCGATCCCTGGCATCCCATATAGTCCCCGAGCACCGCCAGGAGCGGTTCCTGAGTGCAGATCCAGAAGTAACCTTTGAGCATTGTCGGGTGTGAACCAAAAGCAAAAAAAAAAAAATCTCTTTGTCATTTCCATGGAAATAATGTGGATATTTTACATTGGGGTGTTCTTTACATTGCTCTATGATAACCTCATTTGGACCTTAATCTATCTATGTGAGGAGCTAGTATGGGTGAGCGAGCAGGTAGCAGGTGATTTGCTCATGAGTACATTCTTGCTAGAAATTTCTTATCTTACAGTCTCTTTCTCTTTCAAAACCATCAAAGAATTTCTTCTCTTGGCAGTTCTTTCCTTTGTAAATTAGTGTGATCAAATACTATTATTCAATTAAATGAATAATGGTCTCTTCATTCAGAAATTATTTTACGTGACATTGGCCTTATCTCGGATGTTCTAATGAAAATGGAGATAGAGCAATATAAAATGTAGACATACCAACATATAAAATTTAAACATTTCACAAATCCTAGTAACTAAATTAAAAGTACATATATGAAAACCTCATTCCCAATGTCCTCCCTTCTGAAATCTGACATGCCATTTTGTTGGTAAAGACCAAACAGCACCAGCCCAAGAAAAAGTCAGACCTGAACATATGAAGAAACTGCCATCAGTACTCATTAATACACTGCCTCGTCTCTTCACACACTACCTGTTTGAATGCAAGGTGCCCTCCCAATGGAAAACCAGCAGGACAGTTCTACTGTTCAAGAAGGGAGGCATCCACGACGTTGGCAACTATTGCCCCATCGGCCTGTTATCTGTCATACAAGTTGTTTGGTTGTGTCATCCTGAACAGGACTGGCGGAATATTAGATGAAGGACAACCATGCAAGCAAGCTGGTTCCAAACAGGATTCAGCACAATGGACCATATCTACAATGTAATCAAGCTCATGAGGTTTATAGGGAGTCAAGATGCTGCTCTTCTCACGTTCATTGATTTAAAGAAAGCCTTTGATTTTATTGAGACTAAAGAGGTCATCAAAGCCCTAGCCAAATAGGGCATTCAAACCCAACATCAAGTTCCTTCATGAGCTCTGTTACAGATTCACCACCAGGATCTCATCATTCTACAAGGAAATGAGATTTGATGCCAAAAGAGCGGTTTGGCAGAGTGATACCATTTCACCAAAACTCTTCAGCGACACCCTCAAGAATGTCATGCGACGATTAGAATGGGAAGGAATGGGAGTGAGAATAGATGGTTGGGAACTACATCACCTCCGCTTTGCTGATGACATCGCTCTAATAACACCAAATATTAGACAAGCTACACAATGCTGGCTGACTTTGACCATGAATGTGGAAAGATAGCTCTACAGCTGAATCTCAACAAAACTATGGTCATGAAAAATAAACTAGTTCTAGAGACCCACTTCATTCTCAATGGAACAAACGTCTCTGAATGTAGCAGTTATGTGTACCCAAGTCGAGAACACAACATGATGAATGACCTAAAACCTGAGCTGTGCAGCAGGAAGACAGCCATGTGGAATGCCTTAAAGAGCATAGAAGAGATAGGTAAGAGGTCAAAGAACCTCCAGCTCCAGTCACAAATCTTCAACTTTACCGTTCTCCCTGCATTAACATACACCTCAGAGACCTGGAACCTACAAAAGCAGGATGAGAATGCTATCCGGGTCTCCCAAAGAGGAATCCAAAGAGCTATACTTGGAATATCATACCTCACTCAAGTGAGAGAAGGAATCCAAGTTCCGACCTCCATTGACGACCCAGAGTCAGGGATGCTGTCTCCTTTGCCAAGGCATTGGAAATCAGATTGGCTGGACATGTAATATGATTTGGAGACTACCACTGCACTAGAGCCATTACTGACTGCATCCCATGGGATGTCAAAAGATCACATGGCCGCCCACCTACAAGATGGTCAGACTTCTTCTTCAAGACCCTGAACAAATGGTTTGTGGCTCTTCTTATCCCTGGAGCAAGCAGATGTCTTTGGGCTATACTGGCACATGATAGGGTCAAATGCAAATGTTACTTGAGCCCGCCGAGCAAACCAACATATAACAGGATACCAAGTGATCAAGCTATGTAAATGTAACATTACACACATAGATATAATATACATGCATGAATATAGAATGGTAATATAACACAGAAAGCATATGCTTACCTCTTTTATAACAATTAATGTATTTTAAATGAAATCAATTTAATAATTAATTCCATAATGGCATCTATAGTAGCTCATATATAAATATACACTTATTTTATAGGAGAAAAGAAGCAAATATGAGTTAAATTCCTCAAATCTGACTTAAAGACATGAGTTTGCATGTTTTAAATATGAATCATGATAGTGTATTTCTTTTTTCCCATAGCCAGAAGACAAGAATTACTTCCAGTCATCTATGCACTTAAAAACATAAAACTGTTTTTAATTATGCATTTATAATAAAATATTTTCATTAAACTGATGTTAAATATAATCCACCTGCACAGTGTTCAGAAAAATGTATATTAGGATGTAATGTTTGATAAAGAAGATGAAGAAGGAAAGGTAGAAGGAAGATCTAAGGAGGAGAGGAAGGTGAAAGGTCACAAAAGGAGTATTCTAAAGATGGTATGAAGACATTATTGACTATGTAGCTGTCGTCACATCCATATTTAATGAAAAAAGACATTCAAGCCTGAATCAAATACATGATCTCAGTATTTGGGGGAAGGAAAGAAGCTTACAAATATATGTGCAATCTTGCTTGTGTGAAAATTCTGCCTTTTCCTTTCACTGTGGCCACATTCCAGAATTTTTTCTAGATAACCAGCTCTGGCTGGACTCCCAGAATTGGCTCCCAGCCCAGGTCTATCATATTGTCTAAGGAAAATCCTCTGAGAGACTTTATTTGAAATAGGTACAACACAGAAAGTATCACAACACTTAGATGTTTAGGTATGATCAACATAGTGAGTGCTTCTGTGAAACAGCACTTCACCACATCTTTCCTAGAATGAGAAGGTAAGTGCCAGAATTTCTAGACTTAGATTCCCAGCTGGAGTGAAATATGGAGCTTTCTGAGTAACATTTGGTGGCAGAGAATAAAGAACTACAGAAAATAGGAGGTATGTACAGTAAACCATTAGGTAACATTTGTGAGACCAGGCTGAGTGCTAAGACAAATGCCATGAGAAATTGCTCCACATTTTTTAGCTATTAATTCCACAAATATCAAAAATAATTTAGTATTTCAAAAAAAGAAGCATTTGTTATATATATCTCTGTATGTCATACTCTGGTTGGATTGCTTGATTTTCCTATTTAGAGTCACACAAAATCAATATGTCTGTTTTTCAAGAAAACTTGTGTGGAGGTCCAGTTCACAGGACCTAATTCATTCTGTTTACTCAGCTTGCAGGCTGAATTTAAATGCATAAAATTATAGAACCATTATGGTTCTAGGTGTAGAATTCACTCTTATATGCTAGACTATAATTTATTTGACACATGATCTTTTCATTTCCAAGGCCAAAAGCAAATATTTTCCCTCATATTATATTCATTTCAGTCTATGTATTATTTTTCATCATGTTGCTCATACTATATGGCAAAATACACATTTAATGGTTCACATATAATTTCTTGGTGCAATATAGTTAATCCAAGATAATTTTATTTTCTCAAGATTTGTAGTCTCAGTAACAATTATAAATATCCTCTTTCATTATAACCAAATCTATACACAATCTTCAGGGAACAGAGTGCATTTTCTTTGGATTCACGTGTAGCTATCCTTGGAGGATATAATTAATACTAGCCAACATTGGGCTAGGATAAGTGAGGACTCTATACTCTTTCTTTAGATATAAAGGTTGCAAAAGTTAGTTGAAAATATAGCCAAATTTCATGTAACTGAGTTATCAGACATTGAAAGAACACTGCTGTTGCTAATACAGCTATAGCCAAGATCACACACATCAAATCTGTGTCAAATTATATTGCTTCAAATAGTATTGATATATATCTTAAAATTTGATCATTTTGAGAGAAAAACAAATGAAAAAGTGCAATATGCTTTATTATTTCTTGACAAAAATATTATTCATGGCATAATGTGGTTAAATGCTAGCTGTCATTGCAGACATGTAGAATATATGTTCTGGATAAATTCCTCAAGATTAAATTTTATTAAGAGATAAGTTAGAATAAATCTGTGATAATTGGAGTCATATTATAGAATTAATGCTGACTTTTAAAAATAGTGCTATGGCTTTATTTATTTTATTTCAGCAAGAGAGAAAGAATGATCCTTTATTTCAATGTACCTGTGGAATTGTTTATGCTGAGTTCTTTCCAAGGTTCAGTTCAAAAGTTATACCAGATTTCCTTGAGAGAGGCATCAACTGAATGGCTTTCTTGTTAATGTAAAATATTGTAATGAAGTCTTAGATATTGGCAAGTGTATGGTTTGTTTCCAAATGATTTTTGATGGTATTTCCTGGTATTCCTCATCACAAAAGGAGGTGGCAAATGAAGGCCATTTAGCAATACGCAAAATGTTCAACTACCTATAAATCTACTATGTCATAGTGAGACATTGCTGTATTCTTCACTTGCCTATTATAGGGAGTTCATAAACACAGCTTTGCTTATTTATTAGAGTTCAATAACCTGGCAAAGTACATCACTGAAGCTTTCATCGGCTGCTTGATATGAAGATCAGTGACCCTTTTTGAATGATCAAGATTTTGACAGCTTAATTTCAGTGTCATGTGTTGCTAAGGTAACACTATTTTTGTAAATTCCACAGTTAAATAAATCCTTAAAGAAATGTCTTCCATTTTTAGCATTGCAAGGAATTTAATGTTAAAGATAAAGATGCTTCTTTGTGGTTCTCATTCCATTCACTGAGATAACTTATTACTTGTGACAATTGTCCTCTTTCATGAAATACTTTATTCAAAATGGAGAAAGACAAAAACAAAAATAGAATAAAGATGGAAGAAAGCAATGTATCTCAAGGGATGAAAGTATGAAGTGTCTTCTGATAACTAGTTAAATTCTTAGATAAGCAATATCAAAAAAGTGTTTTGCTTTTCTTCAAACATTTAATACAGTTTGTTATAGTTTGGAAACTACATTAAATCTGAAAATACAAAAACCACAGATTTTAACCACATAGCTACATGTGTGAAAAATTTAAAAAACTAAAACAAATTGTAAATCCAGTTATTTTGTATTACAATAAACAATCAATTGTGGTTGGATCAGAATTTAGTATGTAATAGATCATAAGAGTCCAATTTAAAGGTTCAATTGCAATTGAGACAAACTTCTCCAGTTTTTTCTTATAATTTAGATAAAGTTATTGTAACAGCTATTTGGGAATAGCATTCTTTGGGAGAATGCTATTCAGGTATCCCAAAAAGAGGAATCGAAAGAGCTTGGAATATCACGAATCACTCAAGTGAAAGAAGGAATCCAGAGCTTCGGCCTCCATCACTGTTCCAGAGTCAGGGACGCTGTCTCGCTTGCCAAGGCATCAAAAACCAGATGAGTTGGACATGTAACGAGATTTGGAGATGACCGCTGTACTAGAGCCATTACCGACTGAATCCCACGGGATGTCAAAATATCATGTGGCCGCCCAACTACAAGATGGTCAGACTTCGCCATCAAGACCCTGAATGAACAGTTTTAGGTTCTTTGTATTTCTGAAGCAACCAGATGTCATTGGGCTACACTGACAGGTGATAGGGTCAAATGGAAATATCACTGGCTCCTGCTCAAGCAAATTACTGAATAACTGTATATCAAGTGATTGCGTGATTGTAACAGTATTAAAGTTTATGTATTTAATGCAAAAAAAGCCACATTAACCACCAACAAAAGTGCCCGAGACCCTCTACCAATCCCACTTAATTTTTTTCTTAATATTTTCCTCTTCTGAACCATTTCGTCTATTAAAAAGGGAACAGTGGAACTGGAGCAATAGCCCACCTGGTAGGGTGTTTGCCTTGCACACAGCTAACCTGTGTCGGCCCGGGTTTGATCTCCGGAATCACATATGGTCCCCCGAGCACCGCCAGGAGTAATTCCTGAGTGCAGAGCCAGGAGTAACCCCCTGAGCATCGCTGGCTGTGACCCAAAAAAAGCAAAAAAAAAAAAAAAAGACAAAGAAGGAAACAGCATCAGGCCCAGACAAGATCAAACCAAAACACCTGAAGAATCTGCTGTCAGTTCTCAGCAATACACTAGCTCAAATCTTCACACGCTACCTGACCAAATGTAAGGTGCCCTCCCAATGGAAAACTAGAAGGACAGTTCTACTGTTCAAGAAGGGAAGCATTCACGACATTGGCAACTATTACCCCATCTGTCTGTTGTCCGTCATATACAAACTGTTCACTTGAGTCATCCTGAAGAGGATTGGCAAAACATTAGATGAAGAACAACCATGTGAGCACGCTGGCTTCCAAAAAGGTTTCAGCACAATCAACCATATCCACACGATAACCAAACTCATTGAAGTCTATAGAGAATTCAAGATGCCGCTATGTCTCACGCTTATTAATTTAAAGAAAGCCTTCTATTCTGTGGAGACTGAAGTGGTCATAGAAGCCCTAGTCAAACAGGGCATAGAAACTAAATACATAAAGATCCTTCATGAACTATATCATGGTTTCACTGCTACGATCTTACCATTCAACAGGGAAATGATCATCTGTTGTAGGACTCCTCTAAGAGGCGCTGCATCTGCTCTGAATTGCCGCCTGCAAATCACTTCGTAGATAAGGGGGGTAGTCTATATGTGGCAGTTTATCTGACCATGTATTCTGTACTAGCTGGTATAAATATTCTCCCATGCTACCACAATCATCGTGGGACTAGCTAGATCTTACCAGCATATTTGCCTGGCCACGTAGGATCCCTAAGTAATTAGACCAGAGAGAAATGCTGTTTGCCTCCAAGCAAACAAGCATGGCTCCCTGATATACTCAAAGGCAACTGAAATACAAAAGGACCGTGAAGTAGAAGAGACTTGTGAAGGCTTGGAGAAACATTCAACTGGCATTAGTATTAGTCTTTGGTACAGAGACATGCCATCTCAGAAACCCCCTTCTCTACCTTAGAAAGGTTTTTCCAGGCAGATCTTGGCTTAAGACATTCACTTGATCACTTGATCACATGAATCCCGTTATTCATCGATTTGCTCGAGCCGGCGCCAGTAACATTTCCATTGGACCCTATCACATGCCAATGTAGCCCAATGGCATCTGGTTGATTCAGGAATATGAAGAGCCTCAAACCGTTCCTTCAGGATCTTTACAAGGAAGTCTGACCATCTTCTAGGTGGGCCATTGATCTTTTGACATCCCGTGGGATCCAGTCGGTAATGGCTCTAGTACAGCGGTTGTCTCCAAATCGCATTACATGTCCAGCCCATCTGATTTTCAATGCCTTGGCAAACGAGACAGCATCCCTGATTCTGGAATAGCGACGGAGGTCAGAACTCCGGATTCCTTCTCTCACTTGAGTGAGGCGTGATATTCCAAGCATAGCACTTTCAATTCCTCTCTGGGAGACCCGCGTAGCATTCTCATCCTGTTTCGTAGGGCCCAGGTCTCTGAGGAGTATGTTAATGCAGGGAGAATGGTGGAGTCAAAGAGGTGTGCCCGTAGCCGGAGGTTCTTTGTCCTTTTAGCTATTTTTTCGATGCCTTTGAAGGCATTCCATGCTGCTCTCTTCCTCCTGCGCAGCTCAGGTTTTAGGTCATTCATCATGTTGATTTCTCGACCTAGGTACACATAACTGCTGCATTCAGAGATGTTTGTTCCATTGAGAGTGAATGGGGCCTCTGGAACTAGTTCATTCTTTATGAACATAGTTTTCTTTTAGATTTAGCTGTAGACCTATCTTTCCACATTCTTGGTCAAAGTCAGCCAGCATTTGTGCCGCTTGGCTAATATTTGGTGTTATTAGAACAATGTCATCAGCGAAGTGGAGGTGTTGTAGTTGCTGACCATCTATCTTCACTCCCATTCCTTCCCATTCTAATTGTTGCATGATGTTCTCGAGGTTGGTGCCGAAGAGTTTTGGGTGAAATGGTATCACCCTGTCGAATCCCTCTTTTCACATTAATGATCACTTCTTTGTAGAATGGTGAGATCCTGGTGGTGAATCCATATACAGCTCATGAATGATCTTGATGTATTGGGTTTGAACACCCTGTTTGGCTAGGGGCTTCGATGACTGCTTCAGTCTCCACAGAATCAAAGGCTTTCTGTAAATCAATGAACGTGAGACAGAGAGGCATCTTGTAATCCCTACAAACCTCAATGTGCTTGGTTACTGTGTGGATATGGTCGATTGTGCTGAATCCTTTCCGGAAGCCTGCTTGCTCTCATGGTTGTCCTTTATCTAGTGTTCTGCTAATCCTGTTCAGGATGACTCCTGTAAACAGCTTGTAGATGACAGACAACAGGCAGATGGGGCGATAGTTGCCGATGTTGTGAATGTCTCCCTTCTAAAACAGTAGAACTGTCCTGCTGGTTTTCCATTGGGAGGGCACCTTGCATTCGGACAGGTAGTGTGAAGAGCCGAGTTAGTGTATTGATGAGTACTGACTGCAGATTCTTCAGGTGTTCGGGTCTGACTTTGTCTGGGCCTGGTGCTGTTCCCTTCTTTACTGATGAGATGGCATGTCGGATTTCAGAAGGGAGAATGTTGGGAATGACATATCCATCCTGTGGAATTTGGTATGCGGGCAGGTGGATGTGGCTATCAAAGAGATTTGAGTAGAAGTCATGGATAATCTTCTCCATTGCCTTTCTGGAAGATGTGATAGATCCATCAGGGCACCGGAGGGCAGTCATCTTGGTCTTATAGTTGGCAAACGACAGGCGGGCAGTGTGAATGCTTTTCCCGGCTTCTACTGCATCTTCCAGTATTTCTTTTTCTGTCTTTGAGGTCTTCTTTTATCGCTTATCTGCACTGTTTAGCAAGCTTGGATGTTAGCATTTGGTCTCCTGAGGCTCGTGGCCTTGCCACGTTGGAAAATGAGATCGAGAGTTTTTGAAGACAGACGTCCTTTTGTGTCTTTCTGTCAATCAGCATTCTTCGCACAATCATGGAGATGCTGAACCAGTAGGTTGTATTCTTCATTGATGTCATCAATGATGGTATCTTCCCATGTCGGACAGCTTGCCAGGCTCTGCCATGCGGGCGCTTATATTCTCATTAATTTGTGGGACTCTCTCAGAGGGGTGGGTTGAATATTTACTGTACTTTGAGGTAAATTGCGTGGCCGTGCAGCGGCCAAGCACAACGGGAAAAGCTGGTTTCTGCTCTGCCGGGTGTACCTGTGTCTTAGGCTCAAACATTCCTGGGCTTGAAATACTCTCCTCTGAAGGGCGGGTCTCTACAGGGTGGGTCCTTGTAAGCTGGGTTTCTGACAAGCCAGGCTGGAGACTGGATTAATCTGGGGGCTGAGACTGGATTAGTCTGCTGGGTGCAGATCTTACCTGCTGCAGAATGTGGATTGTGAAGATCGCTGCCAACAAGGTGTGGGGTTCCTCTGGGCTCCTCCGAGGCTCCATCGGGATGGTGGACTCGGGTCGGAAGTTGCTCTCGTGGTCCATGGAATGCAGGGGGTTCAACAGGGAAAGCTGGTTTCTGCTCTGCCGGGTGTACCTGTGTCTTAGGCTCAAGCATTCCCTGCGCTTGAAATACTCTCCTCTGAAGGGCGGGTCTCTGTGTGGTGGGTCCTTGTAGGCTGGGTTTCTGACAAGTCAGGCTGGAGACTGGATTAATCTGGGGGCTAGAGACTGGTTTAGTCTGCTGGGTGGAGATCTTACCTGCTGCAGAGGTGGATTGTGAAGATCGCTGCCAGCAAGGTGGGGGGGTTCCTCTGGGCTCCTCCGAGGCTCCATCGGGATGGTGGACTAGGGTCGGAAGTTGCTCTCGTGGTCCATGGAATGCAGGGGGGGGTTCAACGGGGGAAGCTGATTTCTGCTCTGCTGGGTGTACCTGTATCTGGCTCAAGACATTGGCATGTAAAAAGACATTGGGTGAGTTGCTAGGAGAAATTACCTGAGGGCATTTGACCCTGCCAGGAGAAGTTTACATTTGGCTTGTAGCTTCTCCCAGCTCTGCTGGGAGGCTTTGAATTTTCATCTCTAGATAGCCCAGTGCAGAATGGGCTGGGCTGGGGAGTTTGGGCAGATTTCTGGCTATAAGATAAGCTGCAAGAAGACAGAGGCGCTCTCTCTCTCATTTTTCCCTTTTCCCCATTTTGGCTTCCCTTGGCTTTTTTGCTTCTCTCCATTCTCTGTTGGGCCTCAACACATGGTGGCAGCCATCTTGCCCTGCACCTGGCTGGGGCCTAGCTGGAGAACAGAGAGTCCAAAAGTTTTCCCTGCTCTTGGATTGTATATTGGAACCTGTAATAGTAAAGCCCTTTTTAAAACTGCATCGGATTCCTGAGTTTTCATCCATTCCTCGCTGGCTTCGGAGGTAGAATGGAACTCGGTTCCTGACACTGTCGGGGACCCCAGCGGAGCTCCCCGACAATCATCAATGTCAAAAGAAGGGTTATGCAGGGTGTTACCATTTCACCAAAACTCTTCAGTGCCACCCTAGACATCATCATGTGACAATTAGAATGGGAAAAAATGGAGGTGAAGATAGATAGCTGGCAACTATACCACCTATGCTTCACTGACGGCATCGCTCTAATAACACCAAACATCAGCCAAAGGGGCACAAATGATGGCAGACTTTGACCGAGAATGTAGAAGGATAGGTCTACAGCTGAATCTCAACAAAACTGCGTTCATGAGAAATGGACTAGTTCCAGAGGACCCATTCACTCTTTTTGTTTCTTTTTTCTTTTTTGGGTCACACCTGGCAATGCTCAGGGGCTACTCCTGGCTCTGCACTCAGGAATTACTCCTGGCGGCGCGGGGACCATATGGGATGCCGGGGATCAAACCCAGGCCGGCATGAGCCAGCCGCGGCAAGGCAAACGCCTACCCGCTGGGCTATCGCTCTGGCCCCATGGACCCATTCACTCTCAATGGAACAAACATCTCTGAATGCAACAGCTATGTGTACCTAGATCGAGAAGTCAACATGATGAACGACCTGAAACCTGAGTTGCGCAGGAGGAAAAGAGCGGCATAGACTGCCTTAAACAACATGGAAATAAAAGTCAAAAGAACAAAGAACCTCCGGCTACAGGCACACCTCTTTGACTCCAACTGTTCTCCCTGCATTGACATATGCCCCAGAGACCTGAGCCTTATGAAAGCAGGATGAGAATGCTATTCAGGTCTCCCAAAGAGGAATCAAAAGAGTCATGATTGGCATATCACTCCTCACTCAAGTGAGAGAGGGAATCCAGAGTTCCGACCTCCGTCGCTATTCTAAAATCAAGGACGCTGTCTCATCTACCAGGACATCGAAAATCAGATGCGCTTTGTCATATAATGCAATCTGAAGAGGACCATTGGACTAGAGCCAAGTATCGATTTGATCACATAGGACGCCAAATGATCGTGTGGCTGCCCACCTGCAAGATGGTCAGACTTCATTATCAGGACCCTAAACAAACAGTTCGAGCTCTTAATATCCCCAAAACAGACAGATGCCATTGGGCTACACCGGCATGTGATAGGGTCAAATTGAAACATTATGGGAGCCTGTTCGAGCAAATCAATGAATAATGGGATATCAAGTGATCAAGTGATTTTCCTCTTTCTCATCCCTCAAAACAAGTACCACTACCACCATGTCTGGTAATCTCAATTTTGTTGTTGAAATGGAAATGTTTGTCATGCTTTATATTATTTTTCTATTTTATCTTTCTACAAATAGCAAACAAGTAAAATCATCCATATTTATTTTTCTCCTTCTGACTTAGGGCACTTTCTGTATGATACCCTCTCCATCTAACCTAATGTTAGCAACTACAAGAGTTCATAGTTCCTTAAATCTTCTTTGTACAATTCATAAGATTACCTTCACCTTTGCGTTAGTTTCCTCATTAGAAGTGTGATAACAAGCTCATGTTAAATTGTGTGTGAGGACTACAAGGTACATCATGTACACAGTGTACCTTGCATATTTGGTGATGTTTATTACTGCTTAACAAAACACTGATTGAATAGAACTGAAATCTGAACTCAGTTATAGAACTATTATCAAGATGATCATCATGGTTTATGTTCTTTCCTGTACTCAGGTGCTCTTTTCTTTTCAGTTGTGTAGACTATAATCTTTCTTTCCTTGCTATTGCTCAAGAATTATGTTCAGATGCTAGAAGCACATACAGTTCTTAGGTATTTGGGCACTCAAAAAGGCCATCTAACCTCTGAATATTGACAATTAGGTGACTCAATTGATCAAATGCATCCTGTCAGAATTATTTTCCGTATTAGTTAAATTTTATTAATTGATATTTTAACCACTAGTAGCAGAAGAATTATGACACCATATTCACATGAGCTTCTAGAGATTGAGAGGAAGTGTGATAAAAATTTATGCAGAAAGATACAAGCATCATAGAGGTCTTAAAATTCCATCTATATAAAATGTGTTGTGTACCTTCAAATACACAAAGCATTGATACCATTAATTCAATAGTTGGAAGCATCTTTATTTGATTTGAGTATGCAAATACCTAAGAACTGCAAGTACTTCTAGCATCTGAACATGGTTATTGACCAATAGCAGGACAACAGAATGCAGTCTACACAAATCAGAAGAAAAGAGAACCTGAGTTCTGGAAATCACACAAAACTCCCATAATATTTACCTTTGCATAATATCCTAACATAATTCCCTACTGTGATTTTTATACTGATAAAATAAGTATTAATTTGATATATTTATGTAGCTATTGGTTTATAATTCATACAGATAACTGAACCATTATATGTATATACTGTTAAAAATGGAAGCAATATCTATATTATTATATATTTTATAGGTATACAATGGCTTTATAAGTTTAGAAAAAAATGCCCTATACAATTCTGGAGTTTAATATACACAAATATAAGAAATATTTAATTTTAAAGAAATTAATTTGATGAATTAAATATTATGTGAAGCAAATTCAAAGCAATTATACAAAGTGAGAAATATATAAGAAACTGGCCCAGGAACAAGGAATTTCAAGAATTTTATCAGAATGTGATGCCTTGGTAGAGAAAAAGTAATTTATTCGACATGTAAATCCAAGAAGATTTATGAGATGACAGTAAACATCATATGAGAAATTAATCACCTGTTATAGGCAGTGAGCAGCATTATCATAAGGATTCAGAATGTAGTTATATCTCTGGTTATCAAATCTGGAAGTAAATTACCCATCAAACATAAAGTACCCAAATAGACTATAAATTCAGTCATAAAAATATTCAAATAAGCTTAAACTCTGGATATATTTTCTGTAAAAAGTTATTTTGGTCAATATATCAATGGAAACCATATTAATACAGAATGAAATTAATCATATGTAAGTATGTTAATATAAAGTGTATTACCTGTGACATAATATTGGTTAAATCTACGTGGATGATGCACAATTCATAGAATAAATAAACTAATATTGAGTCAAATAAATCCTGTCTCTATATATTGAAAGTATTATTATTTGTAATGTTTCAATGATTTTCTAAACCCTGTTCTTAAATATTGCCATATATCATTACTATTTTGTCATAAACACATGAACAGCACAACATAAAATCTCAAACATCACTATACATCTTAAACAGTTTTGATTCAAATTTAGAAAGCTGTCCTGAACCTCTTTGTCTGTGTGTGTGTGTGTGTGTGTGTTTGTGTGTGTGTGATGTGTGCGGGGGGGACTACGAGTTCATTGGTTCTTCTTGAGAAGGCTGGTTTTGAGTCAGAATCTTCTCTGAAAACTAAACAGAAATACTGTAATCTCCTATCATCTTGCCTGCAAACATGTTACAGCAATTGACCTGGAGATTAGTTCTCACAACTTAAGGGAAAATCAAGTGGCACAAATGCA
Source organism: Cryptotis parvus (assembly GCA_021461705.1). Lineage (NCBI taxonomy): Eukaryota > Metazoa > Chordata > Mammalia > Eulipotyphla > Soricidae > Cryptotis > Cryptotis parvus. The sequence continues at coordinate 101,478 of JAJIBD010038419.1, forward strand.
TTTGGTATAAAATATAAAATGGAGAAAATCATTTTTATTAGGTTATATGGCAATTGCTCTGGACAAATAATACACTAGATTTCTTCCCAGGACCATAGGTGGTCCCTTGAGCACAACCAGCAGTGATCCCCGAGCACAGAGCCACAAGCAATTAACAATGCTAGTTGTGATCTAAAAACTGAAAATAAAAAGCCTTACAACAAAACAGCAAATGGATAGAGGCAAAATGTACATGCATTCAGAGAGATAGTACAGAAGTATAGGAGTTAAAGCAATTGCATTACACATACCTCAAAATGGTTCATTGACTGTCACCACATATAGTTCCACAAGCACTACCAGAAGTGATCTCTGAGCAGAGAGCACAGAGTGAGAATTTAAGCCCTATATATATATATATATATATTCAATTGATATATATATATAATTACATCATATATTATATATCTATATTTATTTTATTATATATTTATATAGAGATCTACATATAGCTGTATGTAGATAATATACCTATATGTGTATATGTATACACCTTGCTTTATGCATTTATTTTATTATTGCTATTTTACTAGCAACAAATAATGCTTCATATAATAGAGTGGTTTTACTAATTACTGACTTTATATACAAAATTGCAAGTAAGTATCCATTTTGTATAAGTTTACTGGTATCTAATTAATGAGGCAGAAACATTGGAGCAGAAAAATTATTTCTAGTAGTATTTTTTGGCTAAGGCTGAAGATGAGCAAAAGGGCCATAATCAAACAAGGGCTGAACTTATTTGTGTACAATTATTTGAACTTAATTGTGTACCTTATTTGTGTACAATTTTACTTTCTTATAGAAAATATTAAATGATATTTACCTTATACTACAACAAGGTTTATGGAATATTTATATTATATAAATGGTGGTACTGTAGGGCAAAAACTTCTATAGTTGTATAGTTTTCCACACTTAAACTTTAAGTTTAACTCTTGAACTGGAAAGTATTGTGGTGCAAAAAACAAAAAATTTGCTGATAAGAAATCTAGTTCTTTTGAATATTTTAAAGCTATTCCAATTAAATTTATAAGCATAAAAAATTATAAACAAAATTTTAAGATAGTTAATACTATTATGTGGACATGAACCATTTTTCTAAATACACAAATAATTACTCTAAACTGTTGATTGTCAGAGAATACGGGGACACTGACCTAGGTTTCAGATATTCTTTTACACACATTTTCCTTAAACAAATACTCAATACATTTTGTGATGGCTAACAAACTGGATAATTTGTTCAAAATCAGCCTAAATGTCATAATGAAAATATTTTTCAGATGAAAGTAAATCAGTACAAAGGAGTATACCTGAAAATGTACATGGGTCTAACTAAAGAAATCGTTTGGAAGTCTTGAAGAAAAAAAATTTAAAAAGATTAATTTTAGGGAAAAAAAACTTTGTAGATATCTCAACCCATCACAATATGTTAAATACTTTAGTTAACTTCACATTTTCCACCATTCCACATATTATAAAAATCTTTCTTTTCCTTCCCTCCTTTTCCACTTCTCATACCCCACCTTCCTCTCCTCTTTTTTTTTTTTTTTTTGGATAAAATTTAAAAAGCATGATTTTAAAGGGTCCACTGGCTTGACCTTTTTCAGTTGTGCTTTTGGTATAGTTCAGTAAGTAAAGTGCTTATCTTGACTGTAGTAGACTAAGGTTAGATCCCCAGCATCCAATATGGGGTACTTCCAGGATTAATCGCTGAACCACAGAGACAATAGCAAAGCTTGAGTACTGTTACTGTAATCCAAAAGAACAAATAAACAAAAACAATCAAATACTAGTAAAACACTAGTATGACTAAGTTTCATACTAGTGTTTTAAGTTTTTCTAAGTTTTCCAAATTGCATTTTTTCCCTAAAAATGCAATTTGAAAACTTAGAAAAAAATAGACTTATAATATGTTAATGATAATCCTTTTTTTTCATTGACATCTTTGAAAAGTGAGGGAAAATTCATTAATCTTGCACTCTTGCAAATTTATTTCATTGGGCAAAGGAAAGGTCATGATAAAATTAATATCTCTTCAGAATTATTCTCAGCTCAGGCAAAATAGATTCAAATATATGCAAATAAAATAGAAAAAATATTTTCTTGAGGTGTTTAACAGACTTTAACTGTAAGAGTCAATTTTCATTTTTTATGGCACCTTAAAAGGGAACAATAGTCATATAAATACATTTATATATTTTATAATACTACTTTATACTATTATTTTAGAATAGTATTAAAATTGAGACAATGATAATTATAAATGTAATAGTTTTTGACAATTATTAAATATTGCTAATAATGATACCTATTATTAATGGTTACTAATCAACTAAAGTTACTAATTTTTTATTTATATATATTTTGTTTTGCCTTTTTGGGTCACACCCGGCAATGCTCAGGGGCTACTCCTGGCTCTGCACTCAGGAATTACTCCTGGTGGTGCTCGGGGACCATATGGGATGCCAGGGATGGAACCCAGGCCGACACTGGCAGGCCACGTGCAAGGCAAACGCCCTACCCGCTGGGCTATCACTGGGCCCCTATATTTTTATCATATAATTTCTTATCTTACATACAGGGTTCTTATCTTACACTCAGCAAACCTGGGTTGCATTCCAAGTGACCACATATTGTTCTAAGAACCCTCCAGAAGAAATACCTGAGAAAAAATACCTGAGAAAAGAGCCAGGAATAGGTCTGAGAACAGCTCCACTTAGCATCAAAAAAAAAAAAAAAAACTAAAAAATGAAAGAAGTATGTTGCACCTATTAATTTTCACACTATTTTTACCCAAATAAACCACTTAAATGACATAGAATTCTAATTTTTAGATATTTATCATGATAAAACCTTTTGATTACTTGTATCACTTGTCTTCCCCTTGTTCATTGATTTGCTTAACTGGGCACCAGTACCATCTCCATACTTCCAGTGTAGCCCAAGGGCATCTGCTCGCTCCAAGAACACAAAGAGCCTCAAACCATTCCTTCAGGTCATGGGAATGAGGTCTATAATTGTTATTGGATTTTGGCATATCAAATAAGACACAGGTAGCTTGACAGGTACTCTCTGTGTTGATGAACTGCAATGGGGAGAGATCAGCTTGCTTTCAAATATGTTCACTCCAAAAATTTGAAAGAACTTAGGGAGCTAAGAAATCAAAAAGAAAGAAAGAAAGAAAGAAAGAAAGAAAGAAAGAAAGAAAGAAAGAAAGAAAGAAAGAAAGAAAGAAAGAAAGAAAGAAAGAAAGAAAGAAAGAAAGAAAGAAAAGAAAGAAAGAAAGAAAGAAAGAAAGAAAGAAAGAAAGAAAGAAAGAAAGAAAGAAAGAAAGAAAGAAAGAAAGAAGAGAGAGAGAAAGAAAGAAAGAAAGAGAGAGAGAAAGAGAGAAGAAAGAAAGAAAGAAAGAAAGAAAGAAAGAAAGAAAGAAAGAAAGAAAGAAAGAAAGAAAGAAAGAAAGAAAGAAAGAAAGAAAGAAAGAAAGAAAAAGAAAGAAAGAAAGAAAGAAAGAAAGAAAGAAAGAAAGAAAGAAAGAAAGAAAGAAAGAAAGAAAGAAAGAAAGAAAGAAAAGAAAGAAAGAAAGAAAGAAAGAAAGAAAGACAGAAAAAGAAAAAAGAAAAGAAAACAGAAGGAAGGAAGGAAGGAAGAAACAGATTGTGTTGGCAGAAGGTAGATCTAAGGATATGCGAAGGAAGGTCTGATGGATACTGCCTGTTAACAGATACACAGAGACTTCTGACAGACTCTCCCAATAGAGTTAGTATGTAGACTTCCCTAGTGAGACTGTTAATCAAGCTGCAGGTACCCAGACAAGGCTATCCTAGGTCATTTCTCTGCACATTTCCTTGTTGGCTATAACTAGCCCAAGATGGAGTCTGATGGACGATGCTTAAAATTAGGCAAAAAACAGGTTTTTCTTGTTCTTCTGTCTGACACGTCCTTGCTGCCATCATGGGCTAGTCCTGAAGGCTGCATTAGCAACTGTAATGTGTTCGTTTGTTCATCTCATCTTACCTAGATAGCACCCCTGCAGGTTTTTGGTTCCTGGTTGTCTCCTTCCTATTATTCCTAAGTCCTATTCAATGAATGTGAACTGTCTTTGTAATGTAAACCATGCTAACTTTAAGCTGGATTGCCCTCTGGGAGGAGGGGATAAAAGGGTTTGGGTCTTTGTGGAGGTGGTCAGTCAGCTCAGGTGAGTCAGCTATGGTCAGTCAGCTCAAGTGAGTCAGCTAAAGTCAGTTAGCTGTGGTTAGTCAGCTGCCAAGATGAGAGCTGCTGCCCCTCCGGCTGGTGATCATTAAAAATATTAACGGATATACGTCGTGTTCCTGGTGTCTCATCTCTGCGCCTCCAACCCGACAGGACATCCTGCTTCAGATTGACTTGTGGCTTATAGTTTTATTATGTAATATATCCCTGTGATTTAAGAACTAACTTGTTCTATTCTTCTAGTTCCTTGGAACCTATAGTTACCCTGTTCATGAAAGAGTTCTAGTATTATTAAGCTTATGTCTAACACTTCTAGCATAAAACATCATCCCCACTTCCTTGTTTCCTCCATAACATCAACACTGAAGTTCCCACCACTGCCCAATGCAATTGAGTAAGCATCCATTCAAACACACTTTAACCACAAATCTGGTGCTCTTAGCTTGTACTTCTGTTTCCAGGATTTATTATCAATTGATTTATTATCAACTATCTATATACTTATTTTTTATACTCATATACTAAAATATGTGAAATCATCTAGTGCTTGTCTTGCGTCCTCTGATTTATTGTGCTCAGCATTATAAATCATCCAAATTGCAGCAAACCACACTTCAATTTATTTATCTTCCTTGTGGCAGCATAGCACTTTGTTAAGTATACAAACCACACTTTTATCTCCTTATTTGTCATTGGACAATTGGTCTGTTTCCATACCCTGGCTCTTGTACTAAGTTCTGTAGTGAACCAGAGTATGCCTCTATCTTTCCTGAAGTGTCTTTTTATGTAGCATGTTTTCTCAAACTCTTTTCAGTGTTGTAATCTTCAGACCTGGTTTTCTTCCTGTGGGCCTACATTGTATCTGTTGGCTACTTAGACTTATGTGTGGACACCCTATTACAAACACTGACTATTGAGAAAATCCTTTGGCCTCACGAAGCCCTATGATCTTGACTGTTAAACATGTCTTTAAGGTACATCAATCCTTCAAAGGCAACAAACAGACCCTGAAAATTGGTTCTAAAGAGCACAACTTACTATGTGGGGACTAAAGTCTTAAAAACAAATAATAATTATAGATGATAACAATAATAATATTTCACAGTTTTAAATATTGTAAAATCATTTAAATGTAAGGATTTAATTGGAAAATATTCAGACCTAATTTCTAAATCTGATCTTTCCCCTTTAAATTTCATCAGTAAATGCTCGAGATGAGATCTTTCGACTGAGAGTATACCACCTACATGGCAGAGCCTGGCAAGCTACCCATGTTTTATTTGTTATGCCAAAAACTAGTAACAATTATGGACCTCAATTCCATGACCTGAAGAATGGTTTGAGTGTTTTCCTGTCTCTGGAGCAAGCAGATGCTTTTGGGCTACACTTGCTTGTGACTGGAAGTATGGAGATGTTACTGGTGCCTGCTTGAGCAAATCCATGAACAACGGGAAAACAGTGATACAGTGAATTTCCAAGTCATGATAAAATTAGAAAACATAAGGAATTATTTGAGAATCTTCAATTAATAAGTTTGGGCATAAATTATTTTGGCCCCCTTTCCTTAACAAGAAACATCTAATTTTATTACTTAATCTACACTTAAACAAATTATCTATTTGCTTTTCCTCAATAAAGCAAGCTATGAAGTACCGCGGAGTCACATTTTAATTCTAGACAACACATATGTGGGTCATATAAGATTTGGAACAATGCTTATTTCCACACATATGGTATTACTCAGTTTAATGTATCACTGGACATACTCCACAGTGTTGCCAATCTAACAGTAGGCATGTTTTTGCTGTATATGCTGTGAAGAATAAGTTACAATAATTTTAAGTTATACAAAAATACTTCAAAGCACAGGCGTGATACTGAAGATAGGCAATGAAAGCTTCAACAGTATTTTCTTATTAAAAATATCCAAAGAGTTAATATTAGAGCACAAGGTAAAAACAAGAGAACCTGAAATGATATAAAAATGTTTATTGAAATAATTATTTGTATCTTGCATTTGACATGATTTTATCAGGCCTTCAGTAGCCTAAGGCATACTCCTACATAATGTGTGACAGACAGAATAAGTACTTCCAAATAATGAAAACATCACAATTTCACAAACTCTGCTAAGTTCAGTTCTTTGAAGGGATAAGAAGAGTACTTAGTCAAGGAGGACAATGGTGGCAACTTAAAAATAAAAGAGCACTTGACAAACTATTTCTTATTCAAAGCATCTTTCACTGAAGGCATTGTGAGATACATAATGCTACCCAACACGGAACTGCTAATATCACATTGTGAAAGGTGTCTTTTTTATATTTGGCAGTTTTCTGAAAGAATAAAACCTAATTTAGAAATGTTATGTGGCACATTTTGGAAAACCAAAAAAAAAAAAAGAAGAAGAAGTATCATACAAGCATTTTATTCTCACTTGGATGAGGGAAAAAAGAAGCAAACTACAGGACAATGTAAATGATCACCTTTCTACTCTGAGTTCAAAGGCAGATGCTATTTCTATATAGATGAATACATACCTGATTTTCTTTCCTTTCCTTAGGAAGCTATTCTGTGATAGCAGCGAATATAAGCAATTTGGTAGCTTTATTTCATCTTTTACATTTCTAACTTTGCAATGACTTGGTTGCAGTAAATTGCCCAGCTTTTTTGTATATGCTTGACTCATTCTACATAACTTCTTTTGGGATTAAGAAAATAATATTTGTTAGATGATTTGTTAATAATTTAAATTTAAGTAGAAATGCTTAGAAATTAGGTTCTTTGTGTCAGTTGCATTTGCTTCAACCTTACTTATCTTGGACTATTGTATTTTTATTTATAGTTTTTACATTTGCCTCATTATACATTTGCAATGTATACATATTAATTGTGTGCTTTAAGCATATACATAAATATCAATTGTGGAAATGTATGACTATTTATCTGTACAAAATGGATGCTCAATAAAACCCCCAATTATTTTTTTACATAATCAGGAATCCCTGCCTTTGAATCATTAATTTGAATACTCAAACACATAGATTTAAATTCATTAAAGTTAAGACAGATCATTGATTAATGTAAAAGGAAAAATCGTCAGATACCTATAGGTTATGTAGTGAAAGTGAGAAAAAAAAGTGTTCTAATAACAGTACCTCTCATTCCAATTAGTCAGACTTTTAGGGAGTTGGGAGATTAGTACAGATCTTCATTAGAGTTTATATTTCCTGGTACTTAAATTTATTTTTATAAACACAGAGCAGGAAAACAAGGATGGGGAGATTGGAGGTAGCCAGAGAAGTTGTAGTCTTCTGCTGCTGGAAAGCAAATGGGTGTCAGTTTATTCAACAGGTATAATATGACCCAAATGAAGTGGTTGAATTGGGAGTATTTCCAACCAGATTTCTTGCCTTTATATATGTCTATAGTATATGGTATATATTGGAGATAAAGGAATCAACTAGACTTCCATGGTTGAACAAAGCACAGATTTGCTGATCTCTGTCAACTCAGTCCTTTGAAACTGAATTTGAAGTTACATCTTACTGCCTAAGTCTAGTATATCAGACAGAATATCCCACACACTATAGCCTCAAAAATTTAAAATAGAGCTATCACACAATTCCACCTTTCCACTCCAACCCAAAGAGTGTTAAAAATGTATGTCAATCTATGAACAACTATATTCACTATAGCAATGTCTACAATCGTCCAACTCTGGAAGCAACCAATTGCCCAGTAGCAAGTGAATGAACTATCAAACGTGGTATGCATACACAATAGAATATCACTAAGGTCTATATGATACATGGGGTGAATCTAGAAGGTGTACTGTGAAATGCAGCATGATAGAGGCAGAAAGGCAATTGCCAGATTGTTCACTCATATGTGATATACAGAGAAAGAAAAGCAACAGTTTGGACAGTGTTCAATACAATTTTATTATAGGAGTCATAACAAGGAGGAGAAAGATTGAGTAAAGTGAGGAGTACAAGAAAGGGTGTAGGTGAACAGATGGGTGATGCAACATTGTATGGCTTTAACCCAAATATGAACGACTTTGTAAATGTCTATCTCACTGTGTTATAATAAAGAAATTATTATTATTATTATTATTATTATTATTATTATTTTTTTTTGGGTCACATTCAGCAATGCTCAGGGATTACTCCTGGCTTTTCACTCAGGAATTACTCCTGGCGGTGTCCTATCCCATATAGGATGCCTGGAATGAACTCGGGTTGGCCGTGTGCAAGACAAATGTCCTACCCACTGTGCTATCTCTCCAGCCCCAAGAAACTAGTTTTTAATAAAGATGTCGGGACAGAAGTTAAATGTTTTTAGTACTTGGATTTTAGTGGGACTACTCTGCACTTCAAAAGTATATCATTAACACTATTGCCACCATGTTACCAAAAGTTTGTTTAAAAAAAGAAATTTAAATGTATTTCTTGACAAAAAGGTAAAAATAACTAAGCAAATATAGAAGAGAATATAGTCACAGACAAGGTATAAAGACTCGTTGGATCATTCTTAATATAAAGCTGTAACTCCAAAATATAAACCTTCACAAAATATTTGAGAGAAAAATAATTCATTGCAAGGAGGATCATAAAACATCACAACTGTGCAAGTGGAATACAAAAATTTCTTTAGCTGTTGATTATACCCAGTTTACCTGAAACAAGTCTTGAGCAAAAGAGCAAAGTATAAAATAAAAACATCTAAGCCAAATAATACATGTAAATTTTTTTAAATCAATAGATATTCAGGATCCTGAAAACTTTCTAATGAACACAAACTTGGGGGCTTTCTGGTAATACATTGCAATTGCATAAGACAAAGAAAATATTAATCAAAGAGGGCAAAATAAGCACAAGTTAACAGAATATCAACAAAGCATAACATGTATAAGGACTGAGTTTATTTTAACAAAGTGTGTTCTTGTAGGTGAATGAAAGAATGCTATCAAAATATACCTGATACATGAAATAAATATTCCAGAAATAGAAAAATAGCTCTTAAAGTGAAATAAATATATGAGCAGATATAAATAATAAATTATGACCTGAAATACATGTATTGAGTTGATTACTAAAAATTAGTGTATATGAAAAGCATTAAAGAGAAAATTAGGATTTTAAAAATCAGATATTTTAATACTTTAAACTATGAAACTTGTGAAGAAGGTACATATAAACACACTTCAATGATAAAAAGTTAATCATAAAATTGAAATTACAAAAAATTAGTAAACTTTTAGAAGGAGTAACTATAATCCTACATATAGAATTTCCATAATCAAATTAAAAAAGTAAGAAGCAAACAAAAAGATTATCAAGAACAACATATATGAATTTAAAGGAATATGCAATGGTCTTAGTGCCCCTAATAATATGATGAATCACAATAATGAAATATCTTCAGACTATTGAATGAAGAATTTTAGTCTAGAATGGCCTCTCTTAAATATTACAGAGAGCAAAAATTCAATAAAAGACTTGTAGAGAATCAAATGTTGAAACATTTACTGACAACACATCCAAAATAAGCAAGATGAGTCAAAAAGCCTAACAAGATATTGTGTCTAATAAACACATATGGCAAGACAATGAGGGTGGGAAGACAGAACTCAGGGATTGATTATCAAAATGGTATGAAGTTTTCTTTCTAGATAAAGAAATTTTCTGGAATTTTAAAATTGTTGGTGAATCTTATATAGTAGTTTAAAAATATGAAATTCCTATAAAATTGTGTACATGAAAATGGTTAATTTTTAATATTTTATTATACTACTGTGAGATACACAATTACAAAGATGTTCATGTCCACCAGTGCCCATTTCCCACTCCCAATGTCCCAGATTCCCTCCCCTCCCCTAGCCTGCCTCTATGGAAAGTTCTTTAATTTCTCTTTCTCTTTCTTTCTCTCTCTCTCTCTCTCTCTCTCTCTCTCTCTCTCTTCCTTCTCTTACACACTGTGAATTGCAATATACACATTTAGAGGTAATCATGAGTATCTTTTTTGGTGTATTCAATACTCAGTTCTAAGCTGGTATTATCACTTACAACAAAATGTTAGCACACTGTTCCTTTCTCTGACCCACCCAACCTCCGAACCCAGACACTTGTGGTAGATTCCACTTTTGAAAATTTCTCCTGCTCCATGTTTTTTCTGACCTTGTATATTGGTATCATAATATGTATATATATGTACATATATGTCTATATATATTTATGTCACGTAAATAAATGCAGTCATTCTATATCTGTCGAAAATAGCTAATTTTAGTCTGCAAATTCTTCTTCACAAATAAAATAACTTCTATAAAAATACATTACCAAAACAAATAGAATGGTATTATATTATTGCTTAAGGTTTGTCTATGGTAATATTTTAATATTTTCTGAGTTTATATCCTAACTTAATTTTTTTTCTCATTTATAATGTACTTTTTTTTTGCCTTTTTTTGGGTCACACCGGCAATGCTCAGGGGCTATTCCTGGCTCTGCACTCAGGAATTACTCCTGGCGGTGCTCGGGGACCATATGGGATGCAGGGGATCGAACCCAGGCCGACACTGGCAGGCCGCATGCAAGGCAAACACCCTACCCACTGGGCTATCGCTCTGGCCCCAATATAATGTACATTTTAAGCTCTCTTTTTACTCACTTTGCAAAATGAAGGTGATTATTATAGCAACTACACTGTGAAGCTTAATAATGTTAGAAAGTGTTTATCATAACATAATATCTTTAGTTTCCCCTATAAAATATAATTCATTATGATCACTTGTATCGTTCTACTACCATAGTCCGGTTTTTAATATTTTTGCCAGCATAACATATACCTAATACATTTTCATGCTACACTTTATTATTCAGGGCTAATTCAACTCTTCCAGAATGCTTTTTCTGAGGGTCCTGATTACACTTAATGTCTATCCTTCTACTTTCTTGTGCTGCTACATCATCTTGTTAATATTTTTGTCACATTGAAATTAGTAGGTTGGGTAGTTTCTCTTATAAACACTGTGTCTAACAGGATAACACATATAGAGTTTTGCCTTTGTGCCTATACTGCAGCACAACACACATGTATTTTGCATATATGACCAGATTTAACTTTTTTTCAAAATTAAACATTTTATTATATCACCGTGAGATATACAATTACAACGTTGTTCATGTTTGGAGGTTTCAGTCACATAGTGTTCCAGCACCCGCCCTCCACCAGTGCCCATTTCCCACCACCAATGTCCCCAATTCCCTCCCCCTCCCATAGCCTGCCCAAATGGCAGGTTCTTTATCTCTTTTCTCTCTCCCTCTCTCTTTTCCTTCTCTTACACATTGTGGGTTGTACTACATACACTTAGAGGCCATCATATGCATATTTTTTCCTGTATTTAATGCTCAGTTCTATTTTGGTATCAGCCCTTTCGACATTTATTCACACGTTCCCTTCTCTGTCTTACCTAACCACTGACTCCCTCAACCTTTGCGGTAATTTCCACTTTTGGTAAGACCACCTGATATATTTATGTCATGCAAATAAATGCAGTCATTCTATATATCTCTCTCTTTCCTTCTGACTAATTTCAGTCTTAAACTATTTTAACTGATTTTTTTTATGTTAGAAAGGAAAATATAACAAACCAAAGTGAAAAATAAATGTAATGTTGATTAGTTGCCTGTGGCAAATAATTGTACTGTTTCTTGGTCAGGTTTGCTTTTATTCACTAGAAAAATGTGTTTTCCAATTGACTAGAAAATGAGACATTTACAGATTTAATGACACATATGCTTTCTGCCTAGGACTTCTCCATCTAACACATGCTTTTCTAGTATTTACACTATGATCCAATGAATTGATATAATTGGAATGAACTATAATACAGTCACCTGAGTTTCTATAATATATATATATATATATGCTACAAAAAACAACATAAATAATGAGTTATACAACACATCACTAACATTATTGGTAATATTTTTTTAAAAAAGAAAGCACAAAAGCTATTAATATACTTCTTGTAAAGATAGAACAGTACATATATTGCAACTGAATTTGCCCAGATACTGCCAATGTTTGAATGATATAATTTTGATTTCTATTTTGGAGTAGGATTAGACAATTTCATGAGAACAATGACATTGTTGTCTACACACCAAATTGTCACATACACACACAACAATTCAGACAGCTTTAGGGGATAAACATTAATCAGTTATAGATCCTAATTTAATTTCATTTAAACAAATTATTTACCATTTTCAGATGCACATAATGGAGAATTTGTACTAATATATTTTAGGAGTTCCTAAATAGGAATAAATCAAAATATTTTTCCCTAGTCATATATAATAACCATGTCCAAAAAATAACACTGTGAGCAAGAGAATTCTGCAAGATCTTTCAAATCCAACACAGATTTGTAGAAACATTCATCAAGCAGTTCCATAAGAACAATGCATTTAGTGCTATAGTTTCAGGCTTTTGAAACTTTCCTAACATCACAGAAAAGCCATTTGTATGTAGCAAACTGGAGTTAAACCTTCACACCAGGGGAAGTCTTTTACCTGGGGAGTGGTTAAAAGATCTTCAAATATCCTCTAGGTTTGTATAACAATACTTCAAATAGCCCAATCATGACTCAAGAGCCATATTCCATTGTCTAGTCATTCATGCAAATAATGTGATTTGCTATTATATGTAACAAAAGTGTGATGACATATAATCTGCTGTGATGATGTACTGCAATAGGGTCAGTCAAATGAGCACCTTCAACCTCTTTCCAGCAGGTCCATTTACAAATAATGAGACATTCTGCTCTGTGGACTTCCAGGTTGCAAGATCTCCTTGGGGAAGATCAATGCCAGAAACTTCTTATTCTGTTTATTGAATATATTTTTCCTCACATTTGCCACCTGGCTTATGTGAACCATTGTTTATATTAATTAAGAAAAGTTGGCAGTACACTAAGAGTTAATTAACAGGCTCATCAAGTATTATCAAGTCTAGTAAAAAGAAGAGGTGGGACATTTACAAAGCTATGATGGTCCATTGAGAAAAAAATTGTCAAGTACCTATGATGTTGCACAAAATCAGAGTAATCTCCAACGGTTTTGGGTGCATGAGTGCAGACCTTATACTAAACAGCTTTTCTTCTATCCCTGACTGAGGTATAGTCAAGAATATACAAATCAATTCCTGATTTGCCACCCTAATGGCCCAAACTAATTTTGTTTTAGCGGCAGGACTATTCTGTCCTAGGGTTTGTTAAGAGTGAAAGAGAAATCCTTAGTTTCCTCTTGTCAGCTGCTGTGAGCAATTCTATTTTTATATCACCGTATGATAGAAAAATATATATATAATGCATATATATTAATATCATATATATTATATATCACAAATTAATGCAGTCATTCTATACCTGTCCTGCTTTTGACTAATTTCACTTAGCATGATACTCTCCCTTTTTTGGCTGCTCCCTCCTACATTTTTTTACTTCCTATAAATTCCTGGGTTCTTACTGAATGTTAATAATTGTCCAATATAAAAAAATTCCCGGAGCTCAGGCTCACCAGAAGGCTTCTACTTTCCACAGAGGCTGGACTAGATGAGATTCTCCTTCCCACCAAATAAACAGAGGTTTTATTGTTACAACATCCTCTCAACACTGTTGTTCCATCTATTCCATTCTCATGGGATTGGGATGAGAACTGAATATCTTGATTTGTACTTCCCTTATGATAAGGTTTATAAATAAATTGTTGTATTCCTACTGACCACCTGCATGTCTTTTCCATCAGTTTTCTATGTAGTTGACTGATATCATTGGGGTTCAGTGAAGGTCTCAGTAACTGCTAGAGCCTGTGACCATTCCTCCTGACCGAAGAATACAGGAACCAGTCCACAGGCTCTCTAAGTACTTCTCTTAATGTTTCTTCTAGTTGTCTACCCATTCAATCTTAGCCTAAGAATCTTTATTTCTCTCCCAGCAATTTTTTTTTTTTTTGCTTTTTTGGGTCACACCCAGCGATGCTCAGGGGTTACTCCTGGCTCTGCACTCAGGAATTACTCCTGGCGGTGCTCGGGGACCATATGGGATGCCGGGATCGAACCCAGGCCGGCACAGGCCGGCCGCTGCAAGGCAAATGCCCTACCCGCTGGGCTATCGCCTCCGCCCACTCCCAGCAATTTCTTTAGCAGGCAGGCTCTCTGGAATTATTTCAGCAGGCGCTCCAGCAGGTCTCCAATCTCTCTTCTCTCATTTTCTAGGAAACTCTCTGACAAACTCTCTCAAACTCTCCAACCAACTCTCAACATTTAATCCAACACTCCAACTCTCTGTACTCTCCAACACAATATCTCAAAGAGACGAGTCCAGGCTCTCTCCTTCTATCTCTCCAGCGAGGCTCAGAATCCTGGCCTCCATTGACAGTTTCCCAATTGTTATCTCCTTTTATTTGGGGTACTGAACATTTAAGGGACATTCCCCATCATTCATCAAAGGAAGTATCTATTTGTCTTTTTTTTTTTTTTAGGGGTCACACTCTGCAATACTAGGGGTTTCTCTTGGCTCTGTACTCAGGAATTACTCCTGGCGGTGCTCGGGCGACCATATGGGATGCCGGGATCAAACCCTGGCCAGCACAGGCTGGCTGTGTGCAAGGCAAACACCCAACCCTCTGGGCTATCTCTCCAGCCTCAGTATCTGTTAATCTTATCTCCCCATTTTTTTTGATGGCCTTGCTGAGGGAATCCGAAACTCTCTTGGGGCTCCAGCAACCTGCTACACTTTTTATTTATTGGCTGATGAGTTTTTTTAAGTATTCTATTATACCACCATGAGATATACAATTACAAAGATATACAATTAAAAAGTTCAAATTTGGGTTTTGGTCATACAGTGTTCCAGCACCCATCCCGCCACCAGTGCCCATCTCCCATCACCAATATCCCCAGTTCCCTCCCCCTCCTCAAGCCCGCCTCCATGGCAGGTCCTTATTTCTTTCCCTTTCTCTCTCTCTTTTTCCTTCCCTTCCAGACTATGGATTACAGAACATACATTAAAGAGTTGTCATGTGTATCTTTTGCCTGTATTTAATGCTCAGTTCTAGGTTGGTATTAGTACTTTTGACAATTGTTGGCACACTATTCCATTTTCTGTCACCATAGCCTCTGACTCCCACACGTTTGTGATAATTTCCACCTTTGACAAGACCTCCTGATATATGTTTCACTTGACCTTGGATATTGGTATCATAATATGTACACATATTTATGTCATGCAAATAAATGCAGTCATTCTGTATCTGTCTCTCTCCTCCTGGCTAATTTCACTCAACATAATCTTCTCCATGTCCATCCATTTATAGGCAAATTTTATAACTTCATTTTTCCTAACAGCTGCATAGTATTCCATTGTGTAGATGTACCAAAGCTTCTTTATCCATTCATCAATTCTAGGGCACTCTGGCTGTTTCCAGATTCTGGCTATTGTGAATAATGCTGCTATGAACATAAAAGTAGGGATGGTGTTTCCACTGCATATTTTTGGCTTTCCAGAGTATATTCCCAGGAGTGGTATGGCTTGGACAAATGGGAATTCAATTTCTAGTCTTTGGAGGAATGTCTTTATTGTTTTCCAGAAAGGCTGTACCAGCTGGCATTCCCACCAATAATGGATGAGTGTCCCCTTTTCCCCACAACCATGCCACACTTGTTGATCTTGCTCTTTTGAATATGTGCCAGTCTCTGTGGTGTGAAGTGATATCTCATTGTTGTTTTGATTTGCATCTCTCTGATGATTAGTGATGATGAGCATTTTTTCATATGTTTTTTGGCCATTTGAATTTCTTCCTTGTTGAAGTTTCTTTTCATTTCTTCTCCCCATTTTTTGATGGGGTTGTTTGCTTTCTTCTTATAAAGTTCTACCAGTGCCTGATATATCCTGGATATTAACCCCTTATCAGATGGGTATAGGGTGAGGGTGAATATTCTTTCCCCATTCTGTGGACTGCTTTTTGTATCTTAGTCACTGTTTCTTTCCAGGTGCAGAAGCTTTTAGTTTCATGAAGTCCCATATTTTATCTTTTCTTCTAGTTGCTTTGTTAGTGATATTTCACCTTTGAGGATGCTTTTAGCTTCAATGTCGTAGAGGGTTTTTCCTATTTTTCTTCAATGTACTTTATGGATTCAAGTCTGATATTGAGATCTTTAATCCACTTTGATCTGATTTTTGTGCATGGTGTTAGACACAGGTCCAAATTCATTTTTTTACATGTAGCTGTCCAGTTTTCCCAACACCACTTGTTGAAGAGGCTTTCCTTACTCCATTTTTGACAATTTGCACCTTTATCAAAGATTAAATGATCGTGTGTTTGAGGTTGGGTGTCAGGATACTCAATTCTGTTCCATAGGTCCACAGGTCTGTTTTTATTCCAATGCCACGCTGTTTTAATTACTACTGCCTTGTAGTACAATTTGAAGTTGGGAAAGGTGATGCCTCCCATCTTCTTTTTCCCGAGGATTGCTTTAGCTATCCTGGGGGTTTATTGTTCCATGCAAATTTCAGTAGTGTTTGGTCAATTTCTTTGAAGAATGTCATGGGTATCCTTATAGGGACTGCATTGAATCTGTACAGAGCTTTAGGGAGTATTACCATTTTGACAATGTTGATTCTCCCCATCCATGAGCAGGGAATATGTTTCCATTTCCTTGTGTCCTCTTTTATCTCTTGGAGCAAAGTCTTGCAGTTTTCTTTGTACAGGTCCTTTACACACTTGGTTAAGTTGATTCCTAGGTATTTGATTTTCTGTGGCACAATTGTGAATTGAATCGTTTCCTTAATATCCCTTTCTTCTCTTTTTGTTATTTGTATATAGGAAAGCCACTGACTTTTGGGTGTTGATTTTGCATCCTGCCACTCTACTATATGTGTCTATTGTTTCTAGGAGGTTTTTTTTTTTTGTAAAGAGTTTAGGGTTCTCTAGGTATAATATCATCTGCAAATAATGATAGCTTGACTTCTTCCTTGCCTATCTGGATGCCCTTGATGTCCTTTTCTTCTCTGATTGCTATGGCAAGTAATTCAGTACTATATTGAATAAAAGAGTTGAGAGTGGGCAACCTTGTCTTGTCCCTGATCTTAGGGGAAGGCTTTCAATTTTTCCCCATTTAGAATGATGCTCGCTGTGGGCTTTTGGTGATGGCTGTAACTATCTTGAGGAAAGTCCCTTCAATTCCCATTTTATGGAGCGTTTTAATCATGAATGGTGCTGGATCTTCTCAAATGCTTTCTTTGCGTCTATTGATAGGATCATATAGTTTTTAATTTTTCTCTTATTGATATGATGTATTATATTGATTGACTTGCGAATGTTGAACCATCCTTGCATGATATCAGTATCCAAGGCCAGACAAATCATGGATCAGGAAGTCTTGTCAGTGAGTGGAACCTACTGCAAATGTTGGGAATCAGAGTTTAGGTAAGACAGAGAAAGGAACTGTACACTAATAATTACAGTAAATGATAATACCAGCCTAGAACTAAGCATTGAATATAGCCAAAAGGATATACATGATAACCTCTAAATGTATGTATTACAAGTCACAATATGTAAGAGAAGAGAGAGAGAGAGAGAGAGAGAGATAGGAAAAGTGACTGCCATAGACGCAGGGCCATTGGTAGTGGTAAATGGTGGATTGATGGGTGCTGAATCACTGTATGACTGAAACCCAAATAAGAACAATTTTGTAACTGTATATCTCATGATGGTATAATTTAAAAAATAAAAAATAAATGTAACCCAGAATTTAATTTCTTACCACAAATATATATTTTGCATTGCCAGCATATCTCTAAACCACCATTATAGTCCAGACTCTGTCAGAATAATATTGCTTACTTTGTGTTTAGCATTGCAGAACCACATGTGTTTGTCCAAAGGGAAACTGGCATGTCTCTTTCACCTAGCAGTCTGTTTTATTTAAAGGAGCATCCAAATGCAGCCAGGAAAATCCTGGAAAAATTGTCCAGTCCCACAGTGAGGATCCGTGGGAGTATGAAAGGTAATACTTTGACTAGCTAACATTGAATTCATGGTAAGAATACTCTGCCACACAGATAGTCATGAATCCAAACTGTCTTCCTGAGGCCTATCTACAATGTTTCCTACAGGAAACAGCCCCAGGCAAGATGCTGAGGCTCTGGGCACCTTTGATCAGGAGCACACTAGGGCACATCCTATAACAGATATTCTGAAAAATTTTCCCACATAATCCTTTTTTTCCCAAACCTTGATGGCACTATTTTGTTTGAAATTTTGTTTTCTAATAGTTTTTACCTACTTAGAATAATCAAATTTCTTTATATTTTGCCTTATACAAATTATGTCACAAAAATGTAAAAGCATTTAAATATTTGATTTTTGTGTGAAATTTGATAAATGTCTTTATACAAGCTAGCAAGTAAACCTACCAGTTTTGTCTTAATAGGAAAAATTTGTTCTTGAACTTATAAGAGTTTTGAGAGGATCATAGAATTTTCTTTTGTGGCAAATGAGCTATTCATAGTGATGCTCAGAGGTTACTACTGGCACTAGTAGTAATTACTCTACTCATGGGATCATGTGGGACACTGGTTGCTGAACACTCATTGGCTATGTGTAAGTTACATGCTCTACCCTATTCTCTCTTCAGCCACACCAAAGTTGTTTTTTTTTGTCTCCATCACTCTTATTCACAAATATATAGGAAATATCATTTAACTCATATGATAGCAATACACTTTCAATAAATCAGAGAGTAATTATTTTCTGTCCTTGATGATGGGAACTCATGATGTTTTTTGAATAAAAGCAAATATTTCCATTATCAACACTAAAGACAAAATTTCTTCTAAAGACAATTTCTACTAAGCTGGATTCCTATCTCTATTTTATAATAACTGGCTTTAGCTATACAATTAAATGTGTAAAGTGTTGATTGAAAAACACAATGCAGGAAAACTGGGTAAATAATATTATAATGTTGTTGAACTGCCCCCTCCAAATTAGGAGCATTAAATTCCTAGACATTTGTCATTGTTTTATTTTAGTTCTACTCCAAATCCTAAAGATTAAGTCAAGTCCCTTATGTTTTCCTTAGTTTGATTAGGTTTATAGGGAAAAGGTGAGGTATGTTTCAAGAGGTAAGTGGAGGAGGGATTAATTTCCCATGGTCTGCAACCTCTGTTGCTTTTGGGGTATTTTCTAATTTAAAACAAAATAAAATAAAACCTTGTTGCTCTTGTGTCATGCAGGCAAGATGGATTTTTGAGGGCAAGAAGTCTACCATTTCTCAGATTGTGTGTATCTGAATTAGACAGGGTTTCACATCAACCCTGTCTCTAAAGTGATTGGCTTCCAACAGTGAGCACACAAAGTTGGGTGCAGTTACATTATTGAATAGATATTTGGAGCAGTCGTGCATGTCCTCAAAAAGGAATGACTGCATGGATAGAGTGATAGATATGGTACATATCACTGAATTCATTTACAAGACGGCATTCATCTTCTCTGCAACCATCCACTTTTCCCAAAAGAAAAAGAAAGAAAAATGTGAAGTGAAGAAATTTTGCCAATGATTGGTATCCTGCATGAATCTTGCTAAAATGGAAATAAGCATGGAATGTATGAATATAAAACAAGCTAAAAACATAATCTCTTCATGTCTTTTTCTATGTTTAAGTGCTTCAAGAAAACATATTTCATATATCATAAAATTAAAGTGTAATAAAATAGTTCATTAAAAACATTTTCTTTTATATGGATAAAATTATATATTTATTAAAAGCATTTCACTCATTTACAAATATTTCACCAAAGGAAACAAAATGCAACTTTCCTATGACCCAAAGAAAAATACAAAATACTTTTTTTTCAAATTGGTAGAAATTCAGGGAAAGAAACATAAATTAGAGAAGTCAATTTTGTTGGGAGCAGTTCCTTTGACAGATTCATGACAAGATGGAAGAATAATTTTTGTTTTGAACAGTAGGTTGAAAGATTAATGGTAAGAAATAGAAAAAATCATTTTTATTGGGGAATGCAGAGCTAAGAGATTTGTGATTTAAGAATCCATTTTACCCTTTCTTCCTTAGAAACTGAAGGTATAAGAATTTTTTTTTTTCTATTTTAAAAAATCTATTGAATTGTTCACATTTTTCCCCCACCCCTGCTAGAAAACTCAACCAATGATTTGGAAACTAAAGTCAAATATATTGATGAATTCTCATGCTTTTTTAAGTTCATTACATTGCAGACTTACTTCTAAATGGTCATCTATTTCTTTAGAAAAAATGCATGAAGACTATGGAAAGCTTCATTCATCAAAAGGTCAGCATTTGAGGCTGAGAGTATAGCTGTGCCTTGCACAGGACATCTAGGAGTAAGCTCTGAGAACCACATTGTGAGTCTCTAAACCAGAAAACAAAAGTTGGCATTTTCCATAGTTTACTAAATTTCATTGTTCTCACACTTCTGATGCCTCAGATTAAGAAAAAGAGCCTATTAATAAGTAATAAAATATGAATGTTCTAAGACATTTTAGAAGGTATTTTGTCAGTTAAAAAAGTCAGAAATATTTACCATAGAAAGGTCTGCTTAGTTCTTTAATTTAGCTATTTTCTTCAGAGAGAAGTTGAGTAATTTGAGAATCTGAGTATTTTAAGGATAGTTTTAGATTTGTTTATTCTTTAAGTAGCATATACATACAGTTTTCAGAACTCCACCTAGCGACAGCCTATCACAGCCTGTCTCATCGAGTTCCACACTACAGCAGTTTTTTTTTCAATCTGGCCCAGGTATGCTGAACCAGAGACTTACAGACATGGGGCAGAGCTGCTACTTGCTCTCCCTGTGCCCAGCTGCTCACGAGGCACCCGGGAAGGATGGCATGTTCTAGCCCTGGCCCGCCAGCCCAGCAGAGCCGTACAACAAACCAAATGACACCCCCCACTCCATTGGGCCATTTTCCACATCCGGACTTCCCTCTCGTCACAACTCCACCTAGCGATAGCCTATCACAGCCCTTCTCACGCGGCTGCTGACGCGGTCCATCTATAAATGCTATATTTAGAGGTGACTACAAGGGTATGCCACCTGCATGGCAAGCCTGGCAAGCTGCCCTGTTTTATTTGATATGCCAAATACCAGTAACAATTATATTAGGTCATTCCCATGACCTAATATAATGGTTTGAGGCTCTTTATGTTTCTGGAGCGAATAGATGCCCTTGGGCTCTACTAGCATGAGACAGGACATATGGAGATATTACTGGTGACCGCTCTAGCAAATAGATGATCAACGGGAGGATAGTGATAGTGATAGTGATACTTACAGTTTACATTTAATTTAAAATGTGTCTTTAAAACATACTATTATTGAATTTTTTGTTTACAGACATGTATCAGAAATGGCAAGTCAATAATAAATATGCTCATAACACACTTTAATTATGCACTTTATGAATTAGATACAACTGACTTGAATTCTAACATGTATAAGCTCTTCTGGTGGGAATATGAACTTATGAATGTCTTCTTTCTCAGCTGTAAAATGAAAATGATATATACATAAGTCATTGTCTTGTTCTGAGATTTAAATTATGCATTGCTCTGAACATGATTAACATGGCATCTAGCATGCTGCAACAATACATTAAGTAGTAGAATTATTTAGTACTACATGGATGACTTATGATCAGTGCTTTATGTAGTAGTCACAGGGAGTAAATCAGATTTTGGGTGTAATCAGTATTTCCAATTGCTACATGGAATTCTCATTTAGCTATGTAATTTAGTTGCATATTTTAGAAGATATTTTGAAATTATGTAGGCACATACTGATTGGGAGATGTTCCTGGGGCTTGAGCAGTAAGGTACTTGCTTTGCATGCACATTAGATCCCTGACAAGCTATATGGTGCCAACAGACCAAGAACAGCTAGGTGTGATACCTGAGCAAAGGGTCAAAGATCACTGATGCGTATGGATTGTGCCCTCTCTCATACCTACCCATTCTAATAAATTCTAAAATTCATTGCCTTTTCACTGACTACTTTTCAAGATTTTATGTCTTATGTGGAAAGTATACTGAAATAGATTTTGCTTGATTTTAAAATAAACTAATGATATATCATTGAAGCTGGTATTTTTTATTCCTCCTGACATTTGCTTGCCTAAATATTGATTTTAACCCATAAAACATCATTCTATATAAATAAGCAAAAGCATTGCATCTTATCATGTGCCAAATATGAGTCTCTGCATTTTGTTAACTTCTTTAATAATGTAATTGTAATACATTTGTGGAATATAGTAAAAACTTTGCTTAAAGGGAAATCTTTAAACAAAACCTAAAGGCAGTGTCTATGTTTACACCTTAGATGTGAGCAATAGAAGAAAATAATAAATTAAAAGTAATTGAATTCTCAATTCAAGGAATATAATAAATTTTTATATCAGTTGATCAAAAATTAACCATGCTATAAGTGAAACTTTTAAGTGGGAACATTTAAAGCAAAAGAATTTTTTGAGGCAAAATATCCATTCTCAAACGTAGAAAACAGGAACTGAAGAGAAAGTATGTTGGGTAGGATATTCTTGCACAAATGTTTACCAGCGTTCAATAGGCCATGCCACATAGTCCCTGGAGCTCAGCCCGGAAGGACTCCCTAGCACCAGAGACAGGAAGAAGTTCTAATAACCATGTAGGGTGTGGCTCCAAAACCCTCTCCTTCCAAAATAATAAGAAAAAATGGAAAACAGTCTGTTTGTATGATCTCTTTAGTAATCTGGCAATGACATTAGATATGTTATTGAAAAATAGAATAAATTATAGAATTTATTGATAAAAGTAAAATTAACTAATGGTAATAATTGAAAATGTCAGACAAATAAATGTTATTAAAAGACAAACTACAAAAAAAGAAATTTAAATACCAGTTGAACAAACATCCTCCCCCACATGTATCAATTTAGTAAAAAAAAAAAGACATTCTACTGTAAATAATGCAAATTATATGCCTATAATTATCTTTGCCAACAATTATGTCAACAATTAGTCTTACTTTACATAGCTCTCCCACATCAAATTTTAGCTTGTGGTTGTTGTTGTATTTAGCTTATATAGTCTTTACAACTCTCTGGAATTATTTTAAAAACATAATTTGCTATTCATTAAATCAGCTGATATGTCACCCATTCCTCGCTTTGAATGATAAAGCTAGTGCTTTTGAATTGATTGGAAATTTTATAAGAACATAAACCTTAATGTGATATGGGTTAAGCTGCAGTATTAGCCAAGTTTGGCAGATTTTCAATTTAGAGCATCTTTCATAAATTGTGATAAAAACTTTTTCATTACAGTCTTGTACATAATATCCATTATGTACTCACTACTATACTTTAAAAGTGAGTCATTATAGAATTCAGTTATTGTTTTTTGTTTTATTGATGCATAATAAAGTAGGCCTGAAAAATGCATGTTCCTCTGAAGCTTATTAAGTGACATATGAGAAATGTGTTCATACTAGATTAAAAATAATGAATTATACTGTGATTATGTTTTGCATCATAAAAAGTAAGGAAAGTGGAAAGATGTATCCAAGGACAGATGCTCAGGCTTTGCATGCAGGGACCAAGGTTCTAAGTGGGGATAGACACACATAACATGCTCTGAGTACCGCTACCTATTCATATATGCAAAAACAAACAGAAAGGAAGGAAGAAAATATGTATGGATGATAAATTCTTCCTTTGAGCACAATTTTCAAGAATAAAAAGAAACTGGAGCCAGAGATATAAATATGGGGTATGGTGTTTGCATTTCTTCCCTGACACCTCATATGGTCCCCTTATTCTCATCAGAGTCAGAGCTCAGAACCAGGAGTAAACCATGAGAACTGCCAGATATATGCAAAAAAAATTTAAATAATACAGCTAATGTTGTGTTCATTAACCTCTATTGAGATTACACTTTCATGAAAGAAACTAAGATTGGCATTTTACTCCTGTATCACCGACAGACCAAGAAATATCAATTCTACCATTGTTATTTCCACTCAAATTTTGTTAAGGCATTGAAGAGTGACTGAACAGGTTTACCATGGAATTTGTCGCCATTTGAGAAAATAGTGACTGATTAACTGGTCCCTCCCCATTCTCTTCTGAAATGAGGAATAAATGGAGAGAATTTTTGTCATGGAGTGACAAATTTATAGAGCATTATATTGGGGACCCAAGAATAAAAGAAGAAGAGTAGTTGCTTATTTTCCTCTCAAACACACATCTAATTAATGGTTTCTGAGACCCTACTTAAGACTGTGAAGGTTGGATTTGAAAAAAAATCACAGCAATGGCAAAAATACCAAACAAGCAAAAACTTTGAAGGACT
Source organism: Cryptotis parvus (assembly GCA_021461705.1). NCBI lineage: Eukaryota > Metazoa > Chordata > Mammalia > Eulipotyphla > Soricidae > Cryptotis > Cryptotis parvus. The sequence continues at coordinate 126,178 of JAJIBD010038419.1, forward strand.
CATGGATCTCCTCAGATTAATGGTTCATAATCCTTCCCATCTGAACAGTTAATGGAGGGCTTGAATATTTTTGAAGACCTGAAGGAAAACAGGATTAGGTACTCCAGTGAATCATCATTGGAAGAGGAACTAGAAAGTGAACACCATTTAACACTCAGATATATGAAATTATGTAGACCATCAGTATGCTCTTTGTTCAATCACAGTAATGAAAACCAGCAGAGGAAAGGAAACCTGGCTTATCCAGAGAGTAACCAAAGATATGTCATTAGAATAACAATGAGTGCATTCAAAGGCTTAGATTGGAGTCACCACATGATCAAATATTCAGGTGCTTGGGGTTTTTAGGAAATAGAAAAAAATAGAACAACACGTCTGGGCAGAACAGAACTTCCAATGGGTCTAGAACAAGTTCAGTCAATATTGAGCTCTAATCTAGTCTCTAAATTACTTCAGAGTCTGCATGTCTCTCTCTCTCTCTCTCTCTCTCTCTCTCTTTCCTAGGGATTTACTGTTAAAGAAAATAACTGAAAAGACTGAAAGAGTATCAATGAATTAAGGTGATACATTAGTGATTACAAAAACAACCCCTACATTTGAGAGTTGCTCAGTAGATAATTTCAAGATGTTACTAACAATTCTTCTAGAGTACACATATCTTAATTAAGTTGTCTTTTCTAAATAAGTGCAATTGTCTGCTTTAACCTATCATTCAATTTGGATTTTAAATTCACTTTTATATTAACCAAATACCACATCATATAAAAAACTGTTTTCATGATGCTGGTGTCATGGTATTAAGAAAGCAAAATTAACCACCTCTTAAAAATATACTACAATTACAAAGGAACCAATTCCATTAATTTTAATATTCAAAATTAAATATTCAAATACATTTAAAAATTTAATATTCAATATGTATTTAATCAAATGGTTGATTTTTTTGTACAAGATTAAATGTGTGTATGTATATATTTTCAAAGTATCACTGTCTGTCTTCCCATTCATCATCGATTTGCTAGAGTGGGCACCAGTAACATCTCCATATATCCTGTCTCATGCAAGTAGAGCCCAAGGGAACCTGCTTGCTCCAGGAACATAAAGAGCCTCAAACCATTCCATTAGGTCATGGGAATGAGGACTATAATTGTTACTGGTATTTGGTATATCAAATACGACACGGGTAGCTTGCCAGGCTCTGCCATGCGGGTAGCATACTCTTGTAGTCATCTCTAAATCTAGCATTTATTGATGAACCGTGCGGCCAAAAGCAGCCGCATGAGCCGAGCTGTGATAGGCTGGTCTGCTGAGTGGAGTTCTGATGAGGGGGAAGTCCGGATGTGGAAAATGGAGGCCCTCATGGAGTGGGGGTCGCCGTCTGGCTTGTTGCGAGGCTCTGCTGGGGTGGCGGGCCTGGGCTAGAACCCGCCATCGCGCCTGGGTGCCTCATGAGCGGCTGGGCACAGTGAGAGCCAGTAGCAGCTCTGCCCCATGTCTGTGAGTCTTGTAAGGTTAAACAAGAGAAACAATTTCCTCAAACACTGGATAGACAGGACTCCCGTAAAAGGTAGTTAATGGCTGTTCTAACTCCTGAGTTTTCAGAAGACTGCAGGGTGCAGCGAACAGAGGCGGCCTCTGGCACATCTGCACTACAGCTCTCTCTGAGACATCAGCAGGCCCCATCTCACACAGCCTGTGAGCAAGGCCAACAAGTTCAGAATCCAGGATACTTGTATACTGAGCCAAAAGTAACCCTAAAGCACTGGTGGGAGTGCCCCTGAATTGTAATTCAGGAGTGTGATTTATTATTTACTTATTTTGGTGTTTGGGGCTAAATATGGTGGTGCACTAGGGCTATTCTGCTCTGTGCTCGAGACCATATGCAGTGTCAGGGACGGAGCTCAGATCCTGACTTGTCTTGGGCCCCTCGCCTCTTCCTTTCCCCACACTGGCACGGGCACCTACTAACCCTTACCTCTAATGTGCTAGAATTCTTGCTTCTGTGTAACCTGAAGGAGTGTGGGGTTCAATTGTATTTCAGAGATTGATCTCTTTTGCTGGCTTTTAAGACCCTGATTTGATTATTTGGGTATATGATCTATGGGCCAATCCAGAAGAGAGAAGGTCTGTTATATTTTTGAAGTATATATATATATATATATATATATATATATATATATATATATATATATATATATATATATATATACACAGCCAGAGAGACACTGCATTTGTCTTGTACTCTACTGGCTTGAGTATGATACTGCATATAGTATTCTGAGGGCCATCAGGAGTCATCTCTGAGCATATAAGCAGAAGTAATCCCTGAGAACTACTGAGTGAGCCCTCCAACCACCACTAAAAGGCAACAAGAGGGAAAATGATTCCCATTGACAACTTTTCCTGATATGATCTTGATTTCTTATCTAGTTTGTGAAAAAAATCTATAATTTTTGCATTGTTATACAATATTTCATGACTACAAGACTCATTACATTGGAACTGTTTAATGTGTGCTTCCACTTCAGTAGAAAAACTAAGCAGTAATAATGAGCAATTATAAGATTCATATTGGTCTTGCATCAAATGAAAACATTTTAGAGTGCAATGATTTAATTTGTGATTCAGAAAAGAGAATTGCACTCTTACAGGCTTAAATAAGTTATTTTTCAGTGTTTAAATTATTGTATGTGAATCCTTCTTAAATGTGACAAGTTTAAGTCCCTAATGTATGTCCTATAGAGAAAAAAAAAAGTTCTATTTTGGGAGCATGTAGATATTTTAAAGTAAACCAGCAATTTTCTAACAAAAACATTTACACTCATGATGCTTAAATGCAAGTACTGAGACTTTTTGCCTCAGAAAATCTAAGTGCAATGTGAGAGAAAACTAACTAGCAAGAAACTTGGAACCTTCACCAGAATGCCTGCACACAAGTGCGGTTTCAGCACAATACTATCACATACACAGTGAAAATAGTGACCAAAGTCTGGAGAGACTCTGTATGAATTCTTATACACAAAAAAGTATAAATCATCCCTAAAGTAAGGTCAGATTTGATAAAGCAAAAGGATATAAAGGATGCACCCCACAAAAAAGCTCATGCAATATTAAAACATAAGCACCCTAATTCCAGTTTTAGTAACTTTAGCACCTTATAAAGAGATTTTATTTTACTTTATTTCATTTAAAACGTAATATAGCTTGGGCAATATGCTTAAAAGACAGCAGCAAAGAGTCTCGCTTTTGATGTGTGAAGTTCCTATGTTCCACCAGCACTGTAGTGTCATCATCCTATTCATGAAAATTATGTTATCTATACTCTAATCTCCATTACCCTATATCTCCTCACTGTTTGTTAATGGAGTTTATATTCCAAAGCTGAGGGTTTGTCTAATCAATATGGGTTTTCCTGATCAACAGTAAGTAGGCCAGTAATCCATACAATACAAACACTGCTTTCCCTTAAGAGGACAAGGTGTGCCTAAAAGTATCTTTCTTTTTCTTCCAACTTATAAATGTGTCCTACTCTTCCTCTTAGTATCAAAAGATTCATTTTTTGTACAAACACTGATTGAAGCATTATGATTCCGTACTTGGGATGCTGCCAGGTTCCTGAATTCTATTATAAGTCAAGATATCAGGGGCCAATAATACTGTAATTAGGAAGATTGCCTTGTATGTGGTCGACCTAGGTTCAATCAATCCCCAGCACCCCCATATGGTATCTGAGCACCTGTGAGAATGATTCTTCGTGCAGAATAAAGAATAAGTCCTGAGCACAGCTGGGTGTGGCTCAAAAGAAAAAAAGCAGCAAAAAGTCAAGTTACCTCCAAATTACAATATTTTAGTATGTAAATTAGATAAGCTTGAATGGTAATGAAATAAGAACTTATCACTGAAAAATGACATTTAAAAAATGAAGAAAAAGGTAAATTTTTCCAGTAGATTCTGAAATAATAAAGATAAACCAAGAAATGTTAGAATAATATTTGCCACATCATTAACTGAACTTTCTATAGAGAATAAAAACTTCAGTAGAATAAAAGACTATTTCACTGCCAATCAACTATGCAGAAAAAGTAGAGGGAGAGTGAGCTAGAGAGAGAGGGAGAGAGAGAGATAATCATAATTTTCCTTCCTCAATCATTCACTTAAAAAATGACATATTCTGAGAATAGTATTGTGATCTCATTCATACTATAAATGCCAATGGACAAATAATTACCTATGCAGTTTTTTTATACCTAATTTTGCCTGCATATTATTTGTTTACTTTGAAAGGAAATAGTCTTCCTGCCGTATTCTTCAATGTTTGAAAAGTCATGTTTTATTTGATTTTAAACTTGTACAGTATGAAGGCGATGTTGACCCCAGTTTGTTCAAAAACAGAAATCTCCTTTAAAGTGCTTATGTAATCAATAATTTCATTTTCCAAACAATACACATGTTATTTTTGATAGTACTTATTTTGAAAATAGTATTAAAGTATAAGTACTTTATAACTCTACCAATATAATAAAATGCAATAAAATATGTGTTTAAACAATCAATGGCAATTATTTTAAAACAGCCTTTATTTTCAAGAATGTGCCTAAGTAAACGGTGAAACTATAGTTTATATCTACTCTGATATTAAAAGGAATATCAAATCTTTACTGCTACATATTTGTATATGACAGCTACAAATTTAGGTTGTGTATATCAAGCTGACAAGAAAACAGACTGACATGCTTTACATGGTGAAAAATAAATTTAGGTAATTTCTAATGGAAGCTATGCATTACACCCTTTTAATTTAATTATGTTCTCATAGGGAAGAAAAGGAGTACAAACAAACATTAAAATATTTAGTTTTGTGGGGTTAATACATTTACTGTGTACTCTGCCGACACCCATTTGATCCTAAGAACTGCATAAGGTTCCCCACTCACAACCCAATGTGATCTCTGAACTCAGGGCCAGGAGAATTGTGCATCACTTAGAGAGGCAAAGACAACAACAAAATAAATTGGAATACATTTTTCTCTTGCCTGTAAATATGGAAATTAGATATATGAATGACTTTTTTTACCTATTATTCTTTACTATCAGAGGAGAGCTGTAATAATTTCAAGTAATGATTTTTTAGGCTACATTGTGGTCTAATAAAAAATAGCATAAGACTTTTTTTTCAGATCCTACATTTTTGTTTTGTAATTTTGTGGTTTTATTCACTTATAATGTTTGGGGACTCTGCCTGGGACCCCAAAGTGCTGGGAAGCGAGTTCCCTTCTACCTCCAAGCCTCTTTTTGCTTTTTGCTTTTTTGCGCTAAGCGCCACCGCGCAAATTATATTCTATCTACCTGACATAACACTGAGCATTGTCCCCTACACTCTTTGCTATACGTCCCTAGCTGTAAAGTAATTCAGGCACAACTAACTTTACTGACTAGTCACCCAGAACACTCATTTTTCAACCTACGATAGTCATTATGGTAAAGCAGCGCAAAAAGTCCCTCAAGTTCTATGATTGAAGTTATTAATACCGATGAGTCCAGCAATAACGATGAGCTATATAACCTCTCTGAAAAGGAATTTCGTAAGCAACTGTTAAAGATGTACAAGGAAATAAAAGAAACAATGGAATACAAACTCAGTAAAGTACAGGAGGAAATGAGAGCAGAATTGAGTAAATTTCAGACCTGGAAACCAAAAAACAATCCGAAAGATTAATGAAACCAAGAGCTGGTTTTATGAAAAATTAAACAAGATCAACAAGCCACTGGCAAGACTTGTAAGGACAGGGAAAGAGAGAACCCAAATAAACAGAATCAGAAATGAAAATGGTGACATCACAACAGAAAAAACAGATATACAAAAGATCATCAGAGGTTATTTTGAGAACCTGTATGCCACAAAACATGAGAACCTAGAAGAAATGGATAAATTCCTGAAGTCCTATAACCTCCCACGATTGAAACAAGACCTCCAATACCTAAATGAGCCTATCACCATCGGGAAATTGAAACAGTAATTAAAAGTCTGCCCAAACACAAAAGCCCAGGTCCAGATGGGTTCAGTGGCGAATTCTACCAAACCTTTAAGGAGGACCTACTGCCAGTCCTGTTCAAGCTCTTCCAGGAAATAGAAGAAACAGAAACACTCCCAAACAGCTTCTACGAGGCGCATATCACCCTGATACCCAAAGCAGGGAGAGACAATACAAAGAAGGAAAATTACAGACCAATCTCCTTGATGAACACAGATGCTAAGATCTTCAACAAAAATACTATCAAACAGAATCCAAAGACTCATCAAAAAGATCATACATCATGACCAAGTAGGATTCATCCCGGGAATGCAAGGATGGTTCAACATTCGCAAATCAATCAACATAATACATCACATCAATAAGAGAAAAAATAAAAAACATATGGTCCTATCGATAGATGCAGAAAAAGCATTTGACAAGATCCAGCACCCATTCATGATTAAAACCCTCCAGAAAATGGGAATTGAAGGAAGCTTCCTCAAGATAGTCAAAGCCATCTACCAAAAGCCCACAGCGAGTATCATTCTCAATGGGGGAAAAATTGAAAGCCTTCCCTTAAGATCAGGAACACGACAAGGTTGCCCTCTCTCACCTCTTTTATTAAATATAGTACTGGAGGTACTTGCCATAGCAATCAGAGAAGAAAAGGACATTAAGGGCACCCAGATAGGCAAGGAAGAAATCAAGCTATCATTATTTGCAGATGACATGATATTATACCTAGAGAACCCTAAACTCTCAACCCAAAAACTCTTAGAAACAATAGATAGGTATAGTAGAGTGGCAGGGTACAAAATCAATACCCAAAAGTCGGTGGCTTTCCTATACACAAATAATGAAAGAGAAGAAAGGGATATTAAGAAATCGATTCCATTCACAATTGTGCCACAGAAAATCAAATACCTAGGAATCAGCTTAACCAAGTGTGTAAAGGACCTATACAAAGAGAACTACAAGACACTGCTTCAAGAAATAAAAGAGGACACGAGGAAATGGAAACACATTCCCTGCTCCTGGATGGGGGAGAATTAACATTGTCAAGATGGTAATACTCCCTAGAGCTTTGTACAGATTCAATGTGGTTCCTATAAGGATTCCCATGACATTCTTTAAAGAAATTGACCAACCACTTCTGAAATTCGTATGGAATAACAAACCCCCACGGATAGCTAAAGCAATCCTTGGGAAGAAGAAGATGGGAGGCATCACCTTTCCCAACCTCAAACTGTACTACAAGGCAGCAGTAATTAAAACAGCGTGGTACTGGAATAAAAACAGACCGGTGGACCTATGGAATAGAGTTGAGTATCCTGACACCCACCCTCAAAGACATGATCAGTTAATCTTTGATAAAGGTGCAAAGAGTCCAAACTGGAGTAAGGGAAAGACTCTTCAACAAGTGGTGCTGGGAAAACTGGACAGCTACATGTAAAAAAATGAATTTGGACCTGTGTCTAACACCTTGCACAAAAATCAGATCAAAATGGATTAAAGATCTCAATGTCAGACCTGAATCCATAAAGTACGTTGAAGAAAATATAGGAAAAACCCTCCACAACATCGATGCTAAAGACATCTTCAAAGGTGAAGCACCATTAACAAAGCAACTAGAAGAAAATATAAATATATGGGACTACATGAAACTGAAGAGCTTCTGCACCTCGAAAGAAACAGTGACCAAGATAGAAAGACAGTCGACAGAATGGGGAAGAATATTCACCCAATACCCATCTGATAAGGGTTTAATATCCAGGATATATCAGGCACTGGTACAGCTATATAAGAAAAAAACAGCCAACCCCATTAGAAAATGGGGAGAGGAGATGAACAGAAACTTTGACAAGGAAGAAATCCGAATGGCCAAAAGGCATATGAGAAAATGCTTATCATCACTAATCATCAGAGAGATGCAAATCAAAACAACAATGAGATATCACCTCACACCACAGAGAATGGCCCATATCCAAAAGGGTAAAAGCAACAAGTGCTGGCGTGGATGTGGGGAAAAGGGGGCTGTTGGTGGGAATGTCGACTTGTACAACCTTTCTGGAAAACAATATGGACATTCCTCCAAAAACTAGAAATTGAGCTCCCCTTTGACCCAGCCATACCACTCTTGGGAATATACCCTGGAAAGCCAAAAACACACAGCGGAAACACAATCTGCACTTTTATTTTCATAGCAGCACTATTCACAATAGCCAGAACCTGGAAACAACCAGTATGCCCGAAAACTGATGACTGGATAAAGAAACTGTGGTACATCTACACAATGGAATACTATGCAGCTGTCAGAAAAAATGAAGTTATGAAATTTTACTATAAATGGATGGATATGGAAAGAATCATGTTGAGTGAAATTAGTCAGAAGGAAAGAGAGAGACATAGAATGACTGCATTTATTTGCATGACATAAATATACTAGGTGATCTTACCGAAAGTGGAAATTACCACAAGCGTGTGGGAGTCAGGATGTTAGTTTAGATAGAGAAGGGAACATGTGTGAATAAATGTCTAAAGTTCTGATGCTAACATAGAACTGAGCATTAAATACAGACAAAGAATGCAAATGATGGCTTCTAAGTGTATCGTGAGTGCAACCCACAATTTGTGGGAGAAGAGGAGAGAGAGAGAGGGAGAGGAGAGGAGATAAAGAACCTGCCATTTAGGCAGGATGTGGGAGGGGGAGGGAATTGGGGACATGGGTGGTGGCTGGAGTGCACTGGTGGAGGGCGGGGTGCTGGAACACTGTGTGACCGAAACCCCCAAGCGTGAACAGCATTGTAATTGTATATCTCACGGTGGTATAATAAAATGCTAAAAAAAAATAAATAAATAAAAAAGCAAAAAGAGGCTTGTAGGTACATTCAGACTGCTACCACGTTATATTTTATCCTATTCATTTCCACTGATTCTTTTGGTTGATAATGGTTTGGGAAATATATTTTACCTAAGCTAAGGATTTATATTTTGTTGGTTATTTCCAATAGAAACCTATTCAATAATCAAAAAGTAAAACGTAGCTTCTGCTACTACATACAACAGATACAACTTTTCGATTTTAAATAAATTTCATATAATTTTATTTAACCACAGAGCCTGGCAAGTTACCTGTGGTGTAGCTCGCTACTACATACAACAGATACAACTTTTCTATTTTAAATAAATTTCATATAATTTTATTTAACCACAGAGCCTGGCAAGTTACCTGTGGTGTATTCAATATGCCAAAGTCAGTTACAATAATGGACTTCATTCCCAACAAATAGAGATTTTACTGGTGCCCACTCACGCAAATCGATGAAAAATGGGGAAGACAAGTGAAGTGAATTTTATTTATTAACTTTATCAGTATTACCTCTCAGTTCTATATTTGCTAAATATGGTTTTAATTGATACTTATGTTTCTTTTGCTTTTTAAAATGATTTACATATTGGGCCCGCCGCCTCTGGGGGATCCTGGAAGCAGCCGGATGAGACTCGCCCATCACACTAGCCACCATTTTTGCTGTCCGGATGCTGGGAAACTGCCTCACGACCAGATCAACAGAGCAAAGCCAGTTTGAGCCTAGGTAGGCGGCTCCAAGAGGAGGGAATCACTGGGAAGTCGTCAGATGGAGGCGTGGTCGCCCCTTCCCCCTCCATCTTGTTGAGCCTGGTGGCCCTGCCAGGGAGCTGCACGTGGGCCAGCATACAGGGCCTCACGGACAGCTGGGGAGGCTGGTGCTCGGCTCGCGCAGGGCCTAGCTGACCATGGAACCCCGAGGAGGGCAGATGGGTTTTGGGGAGTGGGCCCGTCGCCTCTGGGGGTCCCGGAAGCAGCCGGATGAGACTCGCCCATCACACTAGCCACCATTTTTGCTGTCTGCACGCTGGGAAACTGCCTCATGACCAGATGAACAGAGAAAAACCAGTTTGAGCCCAGGTCGCGTGGGCGCAAGCGGCCACACGTCCCACTAAAATAGTGAACAGTAATGTCTTTTAATGCACTGCATTCCACGAAGAGCAGGAAATTTGTTGGGAAGGAGATATAAAGGGAAAGAAATGACATACAGAACCCGCCAAGTGGTTGAGGTGCGGGGGGGGGGGGAGGGAGGTGGGTACATTGGTGATGGGAGATGGTTTTGGGAGGAGGGTGCGTGTTGGAACACTGTAGAACCAAAGCTCTACATGAGCATCTTTCAATTAAAAAAAAAAGGTGGAATCTACCACAAACATGTGGGAATCAGTGGTTAGGTAAGACAGAGAAGGGAACAGTGTGCTAATATTTGTCAAAAGTGAATATCAGCCTAGAACTTAGCATTGAATATAGGAAAAAAGATATACATGATAATCTCTAAATGTATGCATTGCAATCCACAATGTGTAAGAGAAGAGAGAAAGAGAGAGAGAGAAGAGATAAAGAACTTGCCATCTTGCCATAGAGGCAGACTAGGGGAGGGGGGAGGGAAGTGGGGACATTGGTGGTAGGAAATGGGCACTGGTGGAGGGATGGGTGCTGGAACACTGTATGACGGAAACCCAAACATGAACATCTTTGTAATTGTATATCACATGGCGGTGTAATAAAATATTAAAAAAATACAAAAATAAAATTCACCATTAAAATAAAAAAATGATTTACATCAACTAGATTGTTCTTAGATCTTAAGGATGTTGGATATGCTTTCTTAGATGTTTATCAGCTACAGTTCTAAAAAAGGAGAGAAATACTTGAAAATAATAGGAATATAAACACATTAATTACTTTATATAGGTATTCACATATACAAATACACATAAACATATGTAAGTGATATATATATGCATTTAAATATCAATGCTGCACTGTTCATCAGTAAATGCATGAGATAAGAGCCTACTACTGAGAGTATACCACCCTCACAGCAGAGTCTGGCAAGCTACCCATGTGTATTTGATATATCAAAAACCAGTAACAATTATAGACCTCATTCCCATGACCTGAAGGAATGGTTTGAGACTCTTCTTGTTCCTGGAGAGAGCAAATGCCATTAGGCTACACTAGCATGAGACAGAACATATGGAGATGCTACTGGTGCCCACTCGAGCAAATCAATTAACAACAGGAAAACAAGTGATACAAGTGATCATTCTTGATCACACATTTGAGTTTTTAAATCGGCTCTATACAGAATATTAAATATCATGGTGTCCATAGGTTATATAGTCTTATATAATCATGTATCCATATATCTGTGAAATATACTTTTATGACTACATATATATATGTGCGTATGAATGTTAAATGACTTAAAAAACACAATACTGAACAAATATATATATATATATATATATATATAAATTCTAACTTCCTGTTCTCTGTTTCATCCACTTTTATTTAAAGCACAATGTATAAAATTGTCTATTTATTTATATTTATATAGTGGAACTTAGTATTTATATGTATTATTAGACCAGTTTAAAAGTCTCTAAGGATATCATAGCAGCAAATTTAATGCAAAATTGTTGGAGTTTCCACAAAACCTTTTCAGGAGGCCATTTATAATTGACTGGTTGCCAATAATATGCTCAAACAAGTTGTTTGTTAAATTAATCTATCCATCTCACAAATTAGACTGGACAGGCTTAAAAACCATATGCTACTTACCTTGAATAGAGTTTATTTGGCAAGATTCATAAGAATGGAAGCTCTTTTTTAGGCAACATCTACCAAACTCTGTTTGCCAGATTATATTACCCTGAATATGTACTGTATAAAGATATTTAATTGCACTAAAATAGAGTAAACATTTTGCAAATCTATTTTCACATGATTAAGTCAAATAAATGAATTGATCAATTTGCTACATTGATGTTTTGACACTGATCAAGTTCACATTAAGCATGGCATATATAAACATTTATAATAGAATTATGGCAAAGAAAGCATGCTAAATTTTTTGTGGAATTAAATACAATTTTATTACCACTAGTTCCTTTGATGAATAATAATGCTCATGATAAAAGAAAAATTAAGAGTATACACATTTTTATTATTAAAAACAATTTTTTGCCAAACATCAGCTAAGCATAAATGGGAGCAGATTCTTGATTTTTTTGACTTCATTATTACAAGCCCTAATTTTACACACACACACACACACACACACACACACACACACAACATATGAGCATACTGAAACGTAAAATGTCCAAGGAAATATTATTGGAGCAATTACTGATCCAAAAGAGCAGTTGCTAAAGCCATAGCAGAAAATGTTCATCTAAACTATTAGTTGAATACTAAGCTATCAATAGGATGCTTACTCTATTCACTCTACCCATCCACAGACTCTCTTAGGGAATCAGTTTGACTCAGGAAAAGAGACTCATGAACAACATTTTGACATGAATATAATGATTGTTGAGAAATTATAATAGTACAACAGAATAGCATGAATATATCTTGGTTTAATAAGAAAATAATGGTATGGAAATTCCCAAAAAACTTGTAGATGAGAAAAGAACGGGGGAGGTGTTTTTATTGAATGGAAATGAGGTATATAATTTTGGAAGAAATACACCTTGTCACTTATTATTACAAAATCCCGTTTAAGGTGATAATGAAATAGCATTTCACAATAATGAGAATGCCATAGAACAAAAAGGTTGAGAATAACCTATATGTGTGGCGACATGGTGAAAAAAAAAAGGAACATCCATTGCTCAGGTAGTGCTGGTGGAATTGTTGTCTGACTAAGTTACTTTTGAAAGAAGCTATAAATATTCCTCAAAATATCATTGAGTTCCCAGATGATCCAGTGATTTCAATTCTTTGCATCCAGCCCACAAACTGGTACTGATATTTGACCCAATGTAAGGTATGTCCTTGGATTCTGTCCATTATCTGTTCCTTTATATTTCTATCCCTCCCAATTTTATGATAGATACATTTTAAAAAAACAGATTTAAGGTTTAAAATATAAAGTGCTTCTCTTCAAAGAGGATAGAGGCTCTTTTTTAAAATGAAAATTATATATACAGGGCTGGAGAAAAGGTCCAGCAGGTAGGTTGTTTGTTTTGCACACAGCCGACCTGGATTATATCCCTGGTATACATATGGTGCCCCAAGTACTGCCAGGAGTAAGACCTGAGGTCAGCGTCAGGAATAAATCAAATTCAAATACAGGAATTTGTCAAAATATAAATATATTTTTTCTTTCTTGTTTGCTTTTTGGGTAATGTCCAACATTTTTGGGGTATTATTCCAAAAGCAAAAAAGAAAAGAAAAGAAAAAATATATATTTATATTTTGACATTTCTTGTATTTGAATTTGATTGTGACAACTTTATTTCTGTATTTCTTTTCCCATCTCTAAACCAAACCTGATTGTTCTCTATGTCAAATAACCAAAGAATCTTGTCTTCATTGTCAGTTATAGTACATTGTTAAATATTTGGTTTAAAATGTTTGTTTGTAGAATGCATATTTGTAAAATGTTCACATGTAATTATATATGTCTTTTTTTTTTTCACACCGGCCAGGGGTACTCCTGGCTCTGACTCGGATTACCCTGGCGGTGCCGGGGACCATATGGGATGCCAGGATTGAACCCGGGCATGGGCCAGCCGCAAGGCAAGCGCTCTACCGTCTCCAGCCCTTATATATGTCTTTTATTATACATAGTGTCAATAGACCTAAATAAGTGTAGAAATAGTATGAGTGAGCAATAATTTTTAAACCAAGGAGAGTATAACTGTCAGACTCTTGCATCCAACAGATGCATCAGAACTGGATAAAATCGCTGAAAACAGTTGATTAAAAATAATGCAGAAATACATATTTTCTCTATTCTTTCAAATTTAGCCAATGTAATCAAGTCTAAAGTCTTATTTTGACATCAAAATCAACAGAGTTCTTAATAATTTTTAACAAATCACCTAAAGTAAATACCAATATAAGTAATTAAGTCTGGTATGAATAACTCCCAAAACTCACATTCATATAAATTTCAGACTTTTCTTTTTTTCTTATTAAAGATGAATTTTACCAGTGCCCAATATATCCTGGACTTTAACCCCTTATTAGATGGGTATTGGGTGAATATTCTTTCCCATTCTGTGGACTGTATTTGTGTCTTGGTCACTGTTTCTTTTGAGGTGAAGCTTTTTAGTTTCATGTAGTCCCATGATGGGGAGCTGCTGGGGTACCCAACAAGAAGGTAGAAGTTATCTTCTACCTCTGAGGCCGCCAGGAAAACAGACGAAAACTCACATGTCTGGCACAGTTCCAAAAGGCTTTTAACAGTACAAAAGCTCTACCACCACAACCCAATATATTGAAAGAACTCTAGCTCTGTTCAGAGCTTAGACCATAAACGAGAGCCCAAGTCTCCCCCAAAGAGAGAGAGAGAGAAGTTCTACCAAAGAGGAGATCTACCCAAACGAAGGGCCTAGTGCCTCAAGTCAGTACCCTTATGTACACCAAAATAATCGTAACTGTTGACAGGCAGGGTCCTGTCAATGAGGAACCCTAAACAACTTCTAGATAGTAGAATAGTGCAGAGGGTGGTGCCACACCCTATTATAGATATAAACAAAGGATTACACCAAGGACTAATCCTTCTTCCCTGATTATCTCTTATGTAAAACACTGGAGGGGGCTGGTATAAAATAATACATCTTAATTTCATGAGCTTCATGTAATCTAGATGGTACCACAAGGTCCTTATTTATTATCTGCATCTTGAACAAGAGACAACAATCAGATTTTCATTCTTAGTTTGAAATAAGGATAACAATGCAGTAGACTCTACTTCATGGGGTTACTATAATAACTGAAAGAGTTAATGACTGTCTGAGCTCAGTAAATATTTGTTGTCAGTCTTCCATCATTCCTTATCATAAAATTCTTTGGGCTCCTAGTACAAACTCTTAAAGTAATTGAGGAAAAACTTCCTGAAGAAGTAATAATATAAGGCTTAGGCTTAAGGGCAGAATCAGAGTTACTGTTTTGACAGTAAATACTAATATTATTTGAAAGTGCATACTAGTATTCTTTGACAATAAATACTAATATCATCATATTAGAATATTTTTGCCTACGATAACTGCAATACTATAGGTACTAGGGTATGAGAAAAGAGAAGAACTGCATAAGTCTGTGAAAATAGCAAGAAAGATACTCTCAAATTTCACTGTGAAGATAGACAAGAAATTGTCGATATAAGATATCATTGCTTAAATGTGTATATGAACCTTTGTATTAAAAAAAAGATAAGTGCAGGGTGATAGTACAGAGAAAAGGATATTTGCTTTGTATGCAGACAAGCTGGGTTAACTCTGGCACCATATACAATCCTTCAAACCTTTCCAAGAATGATTCCTGGACTGGAGACAAACCCTGAGAACAACTGCCTCTGCACTCCCCCAAAAAAAAAAAACAGAAGAGAAATGAAAAAGAAAAGATCTGGTTCATGATTGTTATGGATGAGGGAGTTGGGGAGCGAGCAAGGGGGAGAACAGGATTACATATCTGTTTACAAAATATGACTGCAATCGTTTCTTTGCATGCAAAGTTCCATGCACAATTCCTTTCAACTCTAGCAGACATTAAGTGATGATTGCTAGTTTCAGGACTCTGAATGTGTTACGGGGTAATGCCCTTTAACTTCCTTTCTGAAGAACATTAAAATTATAATTACATTATTTTGAAAATTCTGTGAATCTGGACTCTATTCAAGTAGAATTTCCTTTGGCAGTCACAGAGTGTAAATGGTCTGAGAAAGTCAACTCATTTTGTCAATGACCCAATCATCCCTTTCTGACTGTTTGAGTAGATTTGCTGATGTGAACTAAATGTCATTTCCAGGTGAATATCAAAAATAACGCTAAGAAAATTATAATAAAACTGAGTAATTAAAGTATGAAATATGCTGATCAAGCTGAAATCATTTCTATGCATAAACACTATGAATGCATTTCATCGGTTTGCTTGGTTTAGCTTGAGTTGTTGCCTCAGTCAGTGATTCTCAGGATTACTGACTCTA
Source organism: Cryptotis parvus (assembly GCA_021461705.1). Taxonomy (NCBI): domain Eukaryota; kingdom Metazoa; phylum Chordata; class Mammalia; order Eulipotyphla; family Soricidae; genus Cryptotis; species Cryptotis parvus. Next base: position 142,223 of record JAJIBD010038419.1, read on the forward strand.
AACACAGGGTTAATCCTGGCTTCCTTGCCAGGAGTGTGAGGGGTAAGGGAGTGTACCACATACAGTGCTCGGGATCAAAGGTGACCTACCATGTGCAAGGCAAGCCCCTTACCCCATGCATGATCTCTCTGGCCCATGGAAAAACATCAAACCCTTCAAAAAATGGGAAGATGAGATTTAAAAAAACTTCCTCAAAGAGAGATACAAATTTCCTAAAGACATATGAAAATCATCTGTATCACTAATCATCAAGGAAATAAAAATCACAACACCAGTGTGAGAATACCTCACAATAGAGAAAATGAATCACACCATAATGAACAACAATAACTAGTGTTGGTGTGGATGCTGGGCATGAAAAAGAGACCCTCATTTGATGCTGCGATATGCTGACTGGTCCAAATGAATGGAAAACAATATGGTGCATTTCACACACAAAAAAAAAACAGGTTAAAAATTGATCTTCCATAGAACTCAGCAATTTCACTGGAATATGCCTCAGAGACCCAAAACCAAGTTTTAGAAAACACATCTCGCGATACTCTGTTCATTGTAACACTATTCACAATAGCCAAAATCTATAAACTACCCACTTAATCAAGACTAGATGACTAATAAAGAAACTATAGTAAATAAGTACAATAAAATACTACTCAGCTTTAAGAAAAGAGGAAATCATGTAAACTGCTACCCTGTGGATTGATCTGGATAGTATCAAGCTGAGGAAAGTAAGTCAGAAGGAGAGGGGCAGACAGAGAATGATCATTCATATTTGAGGTGTAAGGAAACAGCTGGGGAATAAAAAAGCCACAGAAGATCTAGAAACAACAGACAGGAGAACTGATCTTCAGTAGGAAGTTTTCCACTTCGGGGAGGGAGGAGGGATAGTAAATTACAGAAAGGAACAATGTTGAAGGGAAGTAGTACTCTGGAGGACGGCTTAATGCTGAAAAGAGATGTCACGTGCATGATACGCTATTTTATCACTAAAAAAAAGGAAACCCTGACTTAGAGGCAGACTGTGTGGGGAAGTGGGGAATGGGAGGGGGTTTGTAGGGAGGGATGTGGCTTCAGACAAGACGGAGGAAACTGGACACTCCTGAAGAAATTGATGTTTGATTGTTATAACTGAAGCTAGACTATGATTCAATAAAAGTAGTGAAAATTCAAAAACCAAAGTATCCCGTGCTACAAAAATCCATTTCTTGGTGTTTATTAAATAAAACATGATACAATTCTTTGAAAAGATCCATGCACCCCCTTTGTTATTTTGACAGCACTGTATACAACAGCCAAGATATGGAAACATTCTAAGAACCTACTGATGTGTGATTTGATAAATAAGATGTTGAACAACATGAGTATATAAGTGCATGCACATGAATACACACTCACACACAATTTAAAAGCTTTTGTTTTTGAGCCCATGTCTTTGTGTGTTTGTGTAGAGCTTGTGTGTATGTGTGCATGTGTGAGACAGGAGAAAGAAGAGGGAGACAGAGATAGTGTGTGTGTGTGTGTGTGTGTGTGTGTGTGTGTGTATGCTTACAGCATTGATTCCCATGTAACAAAGAATAAAACTGACAGGGAAAAACTGCCAACATTACATAACCATAGTTTAGGTTAATTTTAGAAAAAAAATACTTAAGATTGTAGAATCTACAAGTCACTCCTATTAGATTAATTGTATACAAGTATCTCTAAGAAAATTATTTATATTTTTAGAGTAGTGGAAAAGAAACATATGTCTTGCTAAAGCAAAGTCAAAAATTATCTCCCAATTTTGTCACTGGACTATGTTAATGTTAATTGTTATACTCATAGAGTAATAATAGAAGTACTTATTATTAAATACAAAGTAAAATATAATACACATAGTTGTTGGTAACAAAATTTCACAGGCAAGCAATTCATTGGCATAGCAAATTTATTTGGGTCAAAATTATAATCCAGGAGTCATATTTAGGAAAACTATAGGAACATATAAAATATGCATGAATATCATACTATCCAAAAAGAAAAATAATTATCTTCTGAGAGTAAAAGTCAAAGATGATATAAGCAATTAATATGTTAACAAGCTTAAGCTATTTTGGCTATAGATAATTGGTTCCTGATTATATCCTCCGTTACAAAGCCCATAATCATCCATCTTAATGATCTAGATGATTTCACAAAAAAAAAAATTGCTTGATGGTCCTTATAACAATTTACTTTGGCCAAGTCCAAAAAACTTCACTTTCATCTAAACTTGACCGGTAATAAATTTTCTCAGCTGGCTTTTTATGGTTCTCATTTTTAACAGGCTTAACAAATGTCACATTTTTTCATAGCACAAAGATGAATAGATACATAGATATATGCTATAGATAGGAATTATATGTATTGATATTTTAGTGATTCTAAATTATCAAAATATTTTCAGCTACAAAACATCCTAGGTAAACAGAATCACTGATTTTGGCTTTTTGCCTATAAAAGATCTCCTTTTGACACTTTTAACAATGAAATACACAAAGCTGTAATTAAATGAGAACACTTTAAATATAATTATTGCACAAGAATTACTATTATGAACTGCTTAAAGTTTTCGTGATTCTCAGTCAAAAAGGAACTGCATACACAATCACTTATTTCCAAAGTGTAGAAAGCTGTAGCTAGGTATTGCTTCTGCCTAAGATTCTTGCAAAGAGAAAATCACCTAGGTAAGCACTTACTAGAATGTGTCCCCCTGGGGCCAGAGCCATAGCACAGCAGGTAAGGCATTTGCCTTGCAAGAGACCAACGTGGGTTCCATCCCCGCATCCCTTGTATCCCTGAGTACTGCCAGGAACAATTCCTAAGCATCACTGGGTTTGACCCAAAAAGAAAAAAAAAATAGAATGTGTCCATTCCTTTCCTAACATGACACAGAACTAGAGTATTGCTTTATGAGACCGATAACAAGATCAACTTTGGTAATGCAAAATGAAAGAGAATTTTTAAGCAAGTTGATAAGTTAATGGAAAAAACTAGAGAATCTTAAGGGAATTGTAAGTGTCTTCAGACAATTTGTGTTTACTAATTGGAAAAGATCTAAAATATGTTTTCATGCTTTCACAGAAATTTAGAAATGGGAATCCTATATTTCTGTAACTTCATTTCAAAATGGTTTCCAATTCTAGAGAAAAGCATCCCTGTACTGTTAATATTCTAATTGGCAAAGATTCATATCTTAGAATCCAAGAAGAGTTTTAGGATAACACATTTTCTAAAGTGAATATTCAATTTCTCTTTCATCAATGGAAATAAGGGGCCTACAACTAGGGAATAAAACCTCTGAAATACAGTTAAGCTAAGTAAAATGTTCCAAGGGTTTTTGGTGAGTAAGTATTCTTAAAAAACAATTTTTGGAGCTTCATTTTTGATACTAAGTAATACATCAATAAGTACCATTAATGTTCTTGCAAGAGGAAAAATTAGTAAATACATTGCAAAATTTAAATTATTTGTTACTCATATCACATTACTAAACGGTATGAGCAAAATCACTAATAGATTGTGATATTTTCATTTGGAGTAAGCAAAAGGGAAAAACAGTTACCAAAAAAAAGGAGGTTTTGTAGAACTGAAAGTAAGGAAAATGAAAGTTCAGTTAATTATCAATGTAAACTAAAATATGTCTATGGGATTCTGCACTGACATAGATGAATAGTTATTCCCTGATATGAAGGTGACTAGTAAATTAGGAATATAGGATACTGCCATTGTTAGAGAGAAACAAAATTCTTGAGCAGAAGCACAATTTTCATATTTAATCTCAGTTAACAGAAAACAAAAACAGAGGTTTCAAGTTTAGTTAAGAGATATCAATTTCATTATAATAGCATAAATATATCAATAGAAAACATGTACACCTGAAGGACCAACTTTCTGTTTTCACTAAAATTAATATACAGACTAACAAATAAAGCCAGAAATTGTATTAGGAAAATAAGTTCTCTGACATTATTATTGTTTTGGGGGGACTTTCATTTATTTATTTTTCTTAAATGAATCGTGATGTAGAGATAAAGATTGGAATGTTTATTGCACAGCTGTTAATAGTCAATATAGCTTTCTCTTAGTATGTAAAAATTGATTTTGACTATAATGAGAGTTAATACTATGGGATTTAGTAAAAGATATTTGATGAAGTACTGCCATCTTTTGGTAGTATAAACTAAGGATATAGAAATACGTAAAGTAATTAAATATCTAGAAAATGATATATAGATTTCTTAAATTGTTCAGATATTAAAATGTCTACAAATAGCAAAGATAATAGATGATAAAGAGTAGGTTTAATCTAAGATTAATAGCAAATTTCAACTGTGAATTCTCAAAGAGCGGTTGTCAAATGTTTAATCTCAACTTTGTTGACATGAGAAAAAAGAACGAATAATATTTAGGACTTGTGTTATTGCCTTCTGTGCTCAATATCAGGTAAATTTTTTATGAAAATATTATTTTTATAATGATATATGCATCAAAATATGAGCTTTCAAAGTTGATGTATGATATAATGACACAATGCTTATTGCAGAAAGTTTGTTCCCTAATACATTTTATTTTATTTTTAATACATTTTTAAAGTCAAATGCACCAATCAAAACAAGTGACATTTTTGAAGAATTATTAAATTTTCACCATGCTTATTTTGTAAATTATACAGATAATTTGATCAGTCCTAGTATAAGTTTACATATTGATTCTAAATAATATTTAAATATTTTGATTTACTGCAGAATTTGTTGTTTTTAGTATTTTAATTAAACTCTAATAAGATTTCTGTTCACTTATAATACTATGCATATGTTAACAACACATCTCTATTTGAGAATTCATGTCATCTTTCTATAAAAGTAAAAAAACCAAGCAGATTGCCTAATACCACTTCAACCGAGTTTTCTACGCAAATTAATTAACTGTGCACTGTATGAAATAAAATATTTTTATTACGCAGCTAGTTTTCTAAAAAACAATAATGCAGATGAAAATTTGGCTTATAAAAATATCTCTTATGTGTGGTGACTGATATACAGTATTTATAAGGCAAGTTAAACAACATTTCACTTGAATTATTTTAATGATAATACAGGATTCAAATAAAAATAAATACAAATAATAATTGCTTCTTGAAAAAATATTAATCTACTCATCTGTAAAGTAAAAAATCGATTGTGATTTTTTGATAATAATTAGTAGTTTGAAAAGTTTTTTTCTTTTTAAATCTTTTATGCTTAAAAGTTATTTTTATTTCTCCTAGCTATTCTTTCCTCATATTGTGATTTAATCAATAATGTTTTATTTATGTACTCATATTGAAGCATTATTCACTAAACAAAATATATGGTAGACTATTCTTAAAATATTCTGAAAATATTCTTAAAATATGCTTAAAATATTCTTAGAATATTCTTAAAACATTCTATTCATTCATTTCTATTTCATCTTTTGCACATTTCTTTTTGAAATCATAGTATGTGCTAGAATATTATAAATTAAAAACATTGTTGATTTTATGTTAAGAATGGTTAGGATTATATACTTAGTACCTTTAATATAAAATTTATTTTTTGTTACCCTCCTCTTTTTAATTACTGTGACTTTGAAATTAAAAAATGTATCTTTAATACACACTGTCAGTTAAATAGATTTATTTCTTAATGCATTTTAAATTTCTTAAGTATTATTTGGTTACAAATGAGATGATTTGCACAACTGATTTCCTCATAAATTTGTAAGAGTAGCCAATATGATTCTATCTGAATATATGTATGCCATTGATCATTGCCATTGATGTTATTTATTCTATCCAACATTTATCATTTATATTAGACAATGTTTCCTCCATGAAGATTTAAACTTCTATATATACTTTAATTGTTAGTTTATATATATACATAAAATTATTTATGGATATATGCATATATCCATATATATTTTATCTTCATTATATTAAAGATTAAGAATTTGGGACGAAGATTAAGAGTTTGGGAGGAAGATTCATTCAGGACTAATTATATTTAAATATAACTATATTATATTTAATGGTAATATAACTTTATTATATTTAATAGTAGATGCATATTCTTAAATATAATTATATTTATAGTTATTTTAATATAAGCATCATCATGCATATTACATATCATAATATAAGATCATAATTATAGTAATATAAATATTATATTACATATTATCATTTGTAATATAAATATCACTTGTATCACTTGTATTGATCATCAATTTGCCAGAGAGGGCACCAGTAACGTCTCCATTTGTTGGGAATGAGGTCCATTATTGTTACTGGTTTCGGGTAGCTTGCCATTTTCTGCCATGGCTCTGGGGTCATCCCAGGGGACCCAGTCTTTTTTGTTTGGGACCATCAACCAACCAGGGCCCACAGGGCAGAGCAGATCCCTGGGTGTAACCAAGCCTCTCTCCTTTCTGCCACCTGTCTTTGCAGTTGGGCACTGAAGCCACACTTGCAACACCTCCAAGGGGCCCATAATGGCGGCCCCTCATGGTGTGGGGTTCCTCTGGCTTCTTGCAAGTCTCTGTTGGGATGACGAGCCAGTACTAGAACCACCTTCCCTCCTGGGCATTTCATGATCAGCTGGGAAAAGGGAGAGCCAGTAACAGCTCTGCCCCATGTATTATATTTAAGAATATAGCTAGAAATTATATATCTCTTGGAACCTAAATTTTTTTGTAATATTTTGAAGGATTCTCTGATTTCTTGTTGTCTGTTTATATTCCATATATCATACATGATGCCACTATTCATTGACCTAAAAAATTCTCTAAATCAAGACTTTTGTATATTTTATTTCTAATTACAGTGAAGACAGTCACTAATTTGTATATTCTTGTTTTATCAACTACTTCTCTAACCATGTAATGTAAAAGTGCGGATAATTTTACCTCAATGATGAAATGCAAAATAAATTTTACTTGTTCAAAATGTTTGTAACAGACTTCTCTGTATTTCACAGTGGTGGGCATATTACCTGTATATCCTGACAAAATTGGTTAAAGAAAAATTTGCTTACAAGTTACATGGCACAAAAGAAACATACCAAAGCTCTCTTTCTGCTATTTCGCATAACACAATGTTCCCTTGGTTAAAAATCTTTTAAGATAACACAATTTTAGTCTACATACTCATACTGAGAACTCCTCTTCATTTTCTGGAAAAAATGTTTTTGAACCCTTACTTAAATAGTAGTTTTATAGGACTACACAGTACAATGGGTAGGGTGTTTGCCTTAATTCCCAGTATCACTTAGGATTCCCTAATAGCTGCAGATCATATTTACTGAATAGGGAGCTAAGTGTAAGCCCTTCAGTAACAGAGAGAGAACAGGGAGCCAAGATTAAGCACTGCTAAATATGACCCCCACAATATTGGTTCTAGATCTAACAGTAAGTTCAAGCAAATTAACAAGAGTATAATATTATACTTGAGCTGTGACCATGGAAGTTATCAATGCTCTGCTGCTTAATCTGATAAAACAATAGCATACCAGACAAGTTAAAGAACATAATTATAAACAATTTTGAAATGATACTAACAAAAACAGAATATCTTCTCTGTGATTAAATTAATAGACTCTACCATCAACTTGCTGGTTCTCACTGCTTTTGACCATCAACAAATTAAGGGCATATACACACAAAATAAAGTAAAAGCTATGATGCTTTGAATTCTGAATATAGAGAATAAGCAAAAAGGAAGTAGAACAAAGAGTTTGGGATGATTCTGTCACTGTTTTCAGTAAACTTGAAGTTAAAATGACAGAGAACTACATCTGTAGTCAACATAAAGAAAAAGACATAATTATGATCTGCAATGCAGGAATGATGGAAGATCTTTCTTAGCACCTTTGGTTAGTAAGAAATGTGACAATGATGGAAACAGGAAATTACACTAAATGTTAAATGCAATCTAATACAAGAAAATTATGTTGCAGCTAAAAGTTTGCTATGAACAAACTGAATAAGAGTTATATTCAAGGATAAAAAATACCTGAAACATTTGAAGGTGAACACTTACAACCATTCACTTTGACAGGAGGGTTTATAATTGCATCATTTTCGCTGAAATTCAAATAATTTAATCAATCTGCTCTATCTATTTTAATTCAATACTTTAAAATCTTTTTTTACTGAAATTCCTAGACTTGATTTTTTTTAAAGCTTTAATTTCTCTTGGATTTGAAAATCACTTATCAGAAATTACATATTTTACTAGAGGATCATTTTAATGGACCTTAAATGTTAAAAGAAGCTTTTAAGGTTGAAATGGACTTAGGTCAAGCTATGGAGCAAAGGCTAGGCATGAAGTTGTGCATAAATGTTGCAATTTAAAGGTTACAAAGGTGCCCTAGGTCTGATTTCCAATACAGCTTATATTATAAAACACTGTTCCTTAGGGACCTCAGGCCTTTTAACACATTGTGTTAACTATCCTTCAATATCTTCATGAGGGAGGTTGAACCTATTATATCCAATTTGCAGGTAATAAAAATAAGTCAATGAGAGGCTAAGTAGCTTGTTCAAGGTCACCATGAAAGTTCTAGTGGAACTGAAAATGAAAGTCACATCTCATCTACCTAAATGATGTCATCTGAATAGGGGTCTAATTCAGAGCTTATTATTCTAAAAATAAAACCTGATTAAAAGCTCTGACTTCATTGAAGAAAGAAACTTAACAAGGTAAAAATACAAATATATACTGCATGCCAAGAATTACAATTTGCTACTTTCCTGCTTAAACATTCTAGTTTCAAAGTATGTCATTATCAAGAAGAAATGAAATTAAGCTAAAGTGAAAGACAAATTAACATAATGTTACTTACCAAGTGGTGAAACAAACTTGCAGACCTTTGGGAAATTTGGAGATATGACTGCTTGATCTGTAAATTTGCCAGTAGAAACATTATTAGGCTTTCTGAAAAAATGCATGCTTGTTTAAATAAGGTCCAATAAATGAGAATGTCTTCTATGGTGTCATGACCCAAAGGAGAATCACTGAAAGACACTCTGGAAGCTCACGTAGCAATTAGAAAATTCAAAGAAAGTGCCATGTGGTTTCTTGTACCAAAGTCCAAAGCTGGACATTTATTGACAGTTTTCAAAGCGTAGAGTCTATTTCAAAACAGCTAATCAATTTTGTCTGCTTCTTTCCTACAGTCAAATACATTGTTTCCCACTGAAATCACATTGATCATATAAGAAAAACAAAAGAATAATGCATCAATTAGTTCATTAATTCGTTTACAGTAGCTAAAAGTTTTATTTTACTTCAATAAGTAGTTTAGTCTTTAATATTGAGTTGCATTGGATGATGTAAGGATTCAAAATATGTTAAATGTTGAGGTCAGATCTGATTTTACATATAAGCTGTGATGTAGAAGAAATGAAACTGATAACTCATGAACACTTGGGTATTTTCACAGGCTAACTGGTTATATTCCTTAAAATTATAATGATAAACTATATATGAATTTAGATCAAAATATAGTGTTTTTGTAACTTTAATTACCATTATAATATTTTTGGATTTTTAAAACAGAAACGCTTTCAGAGAAGTAGTAGTTTATGTTTTATGCCTATCTGATTTGGTACTGAAAATATCATTTCATGCAAAGCATCTACTAGATTAAAAAGTAGATTTTTTAAATTCAGGGTTATGGACAATAGTTTCCAATAGAACAGATTGTCTTTCCTTTTGCCAGGCTCAGTGTTCATCTACATTTGTCATTCAACCAACCACCATAGTTTGGTCCTTTGATGAACAAAGTTGCTATAAAAACAATTTTCCTCTATCCTTTGATAGCAAAATACTTAGGGGCTGGGATGTTTGCTTCCCTGAAATAATAATATATAAAGTTGATAGCCAATATGAAGCAAAGACTTTGTCCTGGTTATATATTTAAAGATTTGAACTACAGTCAGGTTTTTTTTGCCAACCATGACTGGTTTTATTTCCAAACTATAGCCTGTTGGCCATATTACCAATTTTCCTCTGATATTTATGAACCATGCCAATAACTTTTGGATAAAGAGATATAAAACTGCTAACTAACATGGTAGAACATTTGGAATAGGTTGCATTTCTCTCAAACCATTATGATCAGAATTCTGTGAATCACCCAAATCAATAGCGATAATAGTAATAAGGAAAACCAGAGTTGGACATGTACATTTTCATGAAACTGTGCTTGAAGGAATGTGTAAAGAAGCTACATTCAGATTGAATTTATGAACAATGATTTAAAAAATGTATCATATACTCAATGCAATTTTGTTCACAGAACTAAATGTCTTTGCTTACGTATCTCTCCATCTGATAGGCAGTGAATCTCCATAGACTTAACATCTATGTGATATTTTTTAAATATCTAATTTCAATGTTTGGTTATTTAACTTGAACATTAAATAGACTTTCAAGTGATCAAAGGATGCTCCTGGCTATGTGCTCAGTAGTGAACTCTGACTGTGCACATGATGTGATATTGGAAGGGAACATATGTCTTGTTGAGAGGGATTGAAATCGGCTAGCCACATGCACACAAGAACCTGACCATCTAGACTCTCCAACCCATCTATGTGATATTTTCCTTGTGTGGCTCTTATTTTTTAATTTCCTGATTTATAAAACAAAGCAATATTAAAAACTATGTGAAGGTAATGCTTCTATGAACTTTTTTTTTTTTGGGTCATACCTGGCAATTTTTAGGGGGTTCCTCCTGGCTCTGTACTAAAGAATTACTCCTGGCAGTGCTCAGGGAACCATATGGGATGCCAGAGATTGAACCCAGGTTGGAAGTGTGCAAGGCAAAAGCACTACCCGCTGGACTATCGTTCCGCCCCAGAACTTTTGTTCACATTATTCCTGTTCATTTTTCCTAAACTGATAAAGTTCTGAGTGAAGTCTTACTGAAGCACATTAGCATCATTATTACTCTACATTTGCTCTCACCTAATTAAGGAAATTGAAATGACAAAAGTGTCTAGAACATTTTTTCAGAGGATAAATGTTTTATCTTCAAATTTTAGGACCAGAGCAATAGTACAATGGGGAGGGTGTTTGCCTAGATCACTAAATCACTAGACATCCCATTGTTCATTGATTTCCTCTAACAGTTGCCAGTAACAATTCCATTTGACATGTAATTCATGTGACAGTGTAGCGCAATGGCATCTGGTTGCTTCAGGAATGTAAAGAGCCTCAAACCGTTCAATCAGGGTCTTGATGAAGTCTGACCATCTTGTAGATGGGTGGCCACATGATCTTTTGACATCCCGTGGGATCCAGTCGGTAACAATCTCTCTAGTCCAGTGGTCATCTCCAAATCGCATTACATGTCCAGCCCGTCTGATTTTCAATGCCGTGGCAAACGAGACAGCATCCCTAACTCTGGAACAGCGATGGAGGTCAGAACTCCACATTCCTTCTCTCACTTGAGTGAGGCGTGATAATCCAAGCATAGCTCTTTGATTCCTCTTTGGGAGACCCGAATAGCATTCTCATCCTGCTTCCGTAGGGCCCAGGTCTCTGAGGCGTATTTTTAGTGCAGGGAGAACGGTGGAATCAAGAGATGTGCCTGGAGCCAGAGGTTCTTTTTTTTTTTTTTAGCTATTTCTTCAATGCTTTTGAAGGCATTCCATGCCGCTCTTTTCCTCCCTGTGAGCTCGGGTTTTAGGTCATTCATCATGTTGACTTCTCAACTTAGGTACACACAACTGCTGCTTTCCGAGATGTTTGTTCCATTGAGAGTGAATGGAATGGGGCCTCTGGAACTAGTTCATTTTTCATTAACATAGTTTTGTTGAGATTCAGCTGTAGACCTACCTTTCCACATTCTCGGTCAAAGTCAGCCAGCATTTGTGCCACTTGGCTAATGTTTGGTGTTATTAGAACGATTTCATCAGCAAAGCAGAGGAGGTGTAGTCCCTGACCATCTATCTTCACTCCCATTCCTTCCCATTCTAATTGTTGCATGATGTTCTCGAGCATGGCGCTGAAGAGTTTTGCTGAAATGGTGTCACCCTGTTGAACCCCTCTTTTGAGATCAATGATAACTTCCTTGTATAATGGTAAGATCCTGGTAGTGAATCCATAATAGAGCTCCAGCGGAGGATCTTGATGCATTGGGTTTGAACACCTTGTTTGGCTAGGGCTTTGATGACTGCTTCAGTCTCCACAGAATCTAAGGCTTTATTTACATCAATGAATGTGTGGCAGAGAGGCATCTTGAACTCCCTGCAAACCTCAATGGGCTTGGTTACCATGTGGATATGGTCTATTGTGCTGAATCCTTTTCAGAAGCCAGCTTGCTCACATGGTTGTCCATCTAATATTCTGCCAATTCTGTTCAGGATGACTTGAGCTTGTAGATGACGGTCAACGGGCAGATGGGTGATAGTTGCCAATGTTGTGAATGTCTCCCTTCTTGAACAGTAGAAATGTCCTGCTGGTTTTGCAATGGAAGGACACCTTGCATTCAGACAGGTAGCATGTGAAGAGCCAAGGCAGAGTGTATTGATGAGTAATGATGGCATATTCTTCATGTGTTCGGGTCTAACTTTGTCTGGGCCTGGTGCTGTTCCCTTCTTTACCGATGAAATGGCAAGTCGGATTTCAGAAGGGAAAATGTTGTGAATGACATATCCACCGTGCAATTTGGTACGTGGGCAGGTGGATGCAGCTACTAAAGAGATCTGAGTAGAAGTCGTAGATAATCTTCTCCAGGCCTTTCTGGAAGATGTGATAGATCCATCAGAACGTTGGAGGGCAGTCATCTTGGTCTTATAATTGGTAAAGGACAGGCGGGCGTTGTGGATGCTTTTCAGGGCTTCTGTTGCATCTTCTTGTATTTTTTCTTTCTCTTTGAGGTCTTCCTCTATCGCTTCTCTGCACTGCTTTGCAAGCTTGGACTTTAGCATCAGATCGCCTGAGGCTCGCTTCTTGCCACGTTGGTGAATGAACCTAGCATGCGGATAAACTGGTGTTTGTCTAGCATGGGGATAACCTGGGTTTAATCCCTGGAATCCCATGTGGTCCCTCCAGCACTGACAACAGTAATTATGAGTGCAGAGCCAGGGTTAGCATTGTTGATTGTTGCTGGGTGTGACTCAAAAACCAATAGTTAAGCACAATTACTGCATGACATTGCCCTAGGTTCCTCATCATACTTAGATGATATCTGAGTTTAGTCATGATAGAGTAACTGAAATGAAACTATCATCTTATTAAATTTCAGGAAAATTAAATGTATGAAATACCCTCAAAATATGTTTTAATATAAATAATTGAGAGGTACTGTAAGCATGGTGAACCCACTAATGCATGCTTTTATTCCCACAACGATCACCCACATGGAACTTTCAAGAATAAAATCCTAAGCAAATACCTAATTTTAGTGAGTAGTTGTACTCAGGGAAGGGGACAATAAAGTGGGAAAAATTCACTGAGATGACCAGAGACAGGCCAGACAGGCCTCTCTCTCTATATCTGTCTATCTATCTATCTATCTATCTATCTATCTATCTATCTATCTATCTATCTATCTATCTATCTATCTATCTACTCTACCTTCTCTCTTTCTCCTCCCCTCCCCTCCCTCCCCTCCTCTACTCTCTCCCCCCTTCTATCTATCTATCTATCTATCTATCTATCTATCTATTTGTGTCTGTCTGTCTGTCCATCTATCTATCTATCTATCTATCTATCTATCTATCTGTCTTCTGTCTTCTGTCTGTCTGTCTGTCTGTCTGTCTGTCTGTCTGTCTGTCTATCTATCTATCATCTATCTATCATCTCTATCTATATCTATATCTCTATCTCTCTATCTCTATCTATCTCTGCCCTACTCTACTTTGTTCCTCTTCGTGAAGCAGCAACTCCTCCACCCTCCCAATTCTCTCCTGCAGGCAGAGTCTCCAAATAGTTGTATCTCTAGCAGCTGCTCCTCAGGCACAACTTTCCAAGTCCCAGTGATTTCTCTTAAGGGAAACAGAATAGAGTCACCAGGATGTCCATGTGCAAGTACTTCTGCTCTCCTCTCTGAATTCCCTTGTTTTTCCCTCAGCCAGAGACTCTCTGTCCCTCTGTTCACAGTCAAGAATGTACAATACTTCATACATGTTCAAGAACTCAACCTAAACTTGCTATAGTGATTATAAACCTTTTGATCCAAGGAGCTAATTATATTCCCATGTGTATTACAGTACAGAAGTCTGGCAGGGTGCTAAGAAACCAGGCTCAGAGATTGTCATTTAAATGTAAAATATTCCAATCAGTTTTGGAAATGATTTGATTTTTTTTTCTTACCGCATAAAAGGTGCTTGTCTTTCACATGGTTGAACCCAGTTGATTCCAGAACCAGGAATAAGCCCTGAGTACCACTGATATAATGTCCCCAAACATGAGCAGACTAAATAAAATACAGTTTTAATATAGGATGAGCTTTAGTCCTGAAGAGTAGTTAAAATATAAATTCAGTATTAAATATATCATACATATAAATATGTATATGAAATAACTGGTAAATAAATTTTGATATATCTGTTTATATGATATATTTTTGTATATGATATACTTATATATAAGATATAAATAGATGGTGCCATAGGGTCCAAAAATGAGAACAGCTCAATAGCAGCATGCTTCTAAAGGAGACAGAAGAGGTGACAAAATTAAATGAAATCACTGTAATTATAGACCAACCAATTCAATGAACAAAATCACAATTTTTTCTATCATGAAAACACTTTGTGGTGATTAACATTACACATGTTTATATCTATATAAATACGTACTGACAATAATCTTAAAGAAAAAGGACAAAGTGAAAATCATTAGAGCAAATTAATTATATTTTCTTCTGTGGACAGAAATGATTTACTACTAGACAATTATTTTTTTTATTATCCCAGAAAGCAAAATATTTAGCGTTTGCTTTTTCAGCTTATACTTACTGGTATTAATAATTCTTTTTGTAGGGTTCTAGCCTGAATATTGTAAGGTACTAATCAGTGCCCATGGCCTCTTTCAATTTGAATCCTGCAGAAATGGCCCTACGAAGTTATGATAACCAACAATTTCTTTAGACATTTATAAATGTCCTTTAAAAGACATAATTGTCTGAGTTTAAGAGTCACTGTTCTTTCTGAGAATTCACATACAAATGATAAGAAACAAGATAATGCATATGTGTAAAAATAGTAGGAAAGGTCTTCAACTATGATCCCCAAAGACGTTCTAAGAGCAACCCAAGGGGAATCTGTACATATCTGGGTATATATGAATGCCTATAACTCAAATTGAATAATCATACAGCAATGATAACTGTAGTTAATGTTGTGTAAGATCTAAGTGTTTTTATCATGTTATTGATTGTGAGGTTTTTTTTTTTTGGGTCACACCCGGAGATGCTCAGGGGTTACTCCTGGCTCTTTGCTCAGGAATTACTCCTGGAAGTGTTTGGGGAATCATATGGGATGCTGGGGATCGAATCCAGGTCTGCGAAGTGCAAGGCAAATGTCCTATCTGCTGTGCTATCACTCCAGCCTCTTTTTTTTAACTCATAAAAATCTGTCTTTCAGTTTCATTTGATCACAAATTTGTCCATTGTTCTTGCTGGAATGCATTAGTAGCTGATACTCTTTCTCTCAAAATACTAGGAATCAATCATTCTTGTTTATTATTTCAGCAAGTGCATTATAACATTTTCTCAAGTGTTTATGGAAATATTTACCAAGTGCTTTCATAGAAGGCAACATTTTAAATATCATAGAAGTATAATACAGAATAGTCTGTATCTTAAATATTTTGTAGAGACACTTATATTCAATAAATCAAGTTAGCCATTCAGTAATACTAAATAATAACACTGTGTTACACTGAGATGGAGATTAATTACAACATACTTTAATAACAGAAATTCCTCTAAGTAGATGAAGCACACAAATGAAAAGCAAAGCCATATATAGCCAAACCACATTCATTCTCCACATACATCTCTTTATTTGGGGAAGGTCAGATTGGGCCATACTCTGCAATGCTCAAAGATGACTCCTGGCTCTGATTTAGAGATCATCCTGGTGTTTTGTGGAGACTCTTTCAGAGTCCTTTCATGAGAGCTACCATGTTAAAGAAAAGCTTCTTTCCTCCTATACTACCCCTCTAAATCCACCACATACACTTTGAAAGACCACATCTTTATGGGAGAAAAAATCTGAATGGCAAGTGTTTATTTTGCAATGTTTATAAATTGTTTTATTACATAAATTATTATACTATCTTTTGGTAGCAATTCAGAATCATCAATCAAAAGAGGTTTAATAAGAATTTATTACTGCTCAGGAATAAGTTTTAGTTAAGTAAAACAATAAATTTTGACTCTATTAGGTAAAAGCCACATAAATGTTTATATTACAGACAAAAAATGATAATTCATGAGTACAGAACTAGTATTCATAGAATACAAAAACTCCAATATATTGAAATTTTTATGTCTTTGTATATCATGCATGTCATAGAAAAAAAAGGCTTGTAAAGTGGCAGAAACAGTATATTCATTTTAATTTAATATTTGATTTTGATTATAATAAATTTGTTATATAAATGTATGTTATCTACAGATTTCCCAAGCATCAGTTGCAAAGCACTACTGAGGTAGGATGAAGTGCTAAGGGTCTATAAAATCTGTCTTCACTATCTATCTTCCAGTTGATCATCTATTTGCTAGAGCGGGCACCAGTAATATCTCCATATGTCCTGTCTCATGCTAGTAGAACCCAAAGGCATCCGCTTGCTCCAGGAACATAAAGAGCCTCAAACCATTATATTAGGTCATGGGAATGACCTAATATGAATGTTACTGGTATTTGGCATATCAAATACGACACAAGCAGCTTGCCAGGCTTGCTGTGCAGGTGGCATACTCTTGTAGTCACCTCTAAATAAAGCAATTATTGATGAACTGTGGAAACGGCAGCCCCCATGGAGTTGGGGGCTCTTCTGGCTTGTTGTGAGGCTCTGCTGGAATGGCAGGCCAGGGCTAGAACCCGTCATGCCTCCCGGGCACCTCATGAGCGGCTGGGCACAGGGAGAGCAAGTAGCAGCTCTGTCCCATGTCTGAGAGTCTCTGAGGGTCTATAAAATATATAAAATAAATAATTTGAGTTTTTATATTTTTTTGGTTACAAAAATGTTGGTGACTAGACTATTTTCTAATATTTCCAATTTAAATAATTTTAAACAATGTTCCTTCTATAGTTTATTGATTGTTCTGATGTTTGTGCTTTAATATGTCATTTAATAGGTATTTCCTTTTAAACAATTTAAGTAGAATCACACATTGGTACTTAAGAATCATTCATTTAGAAGTTTGGGGCTTACAGACAGTTGAAAAGGTAGGGTTCTTACTTGCACACAGCCTATCCAGGAAGAATTCCATATATCCCAAGAACAGAGGTGATCTCAAAGCATAGAGCCAAGAAGAAGCCTGAACATCAGTGGTTGAGAACTAAAACCCCCAGTTCCACCCCTGACCCCGACTCCCCAATGAGGTTTACCTTATGAATTAACAATAGTTAGAAAACATTCATTCAAAACGTATGGAAAATAAATTCACGGAAACTTCCATTTTCTCTTAGAGCAATCTAACCTTCATTTTAGAAACCAATATACAAAAGAAAATTTGGCTTGAAGAAATTTGCTTTACCATCATTTTTATGAAATGCTTCTATTCCTTAAGGTAACGGATAATGACCTTTCAGCATCTGAAGACTGAAAAGATGTGAAAATGTTAACAGAAGAAAAGGAAGCTGAACTGTTAAAAACGCTGTAGGGAAGACTGTTAAGGACATAAGGACATCATTTACAGCAGGTTTCTCAAGTTATTATTTCTTTTAAAAATGCTAAAAATTATGATTCTTTCTACCTCATCATTAATATTTATCCAGCAAATGATAAAATGCTTTAAGATGAATGTAAGGCTCATTTGTTAGGTTATAATCAGAATATTGCATACTTTATGGACCTCAGTTCCATGACCTGAAGAATGGTTTGGGGCTCTTCCTGTTCCTGGAGCAAGCAGATGCCCTTGGGTTATACTTGCTTGTGACAAGACATATGGAGATGTTACTAGTGCCCACTGAGCAAATCATGAACAATGGGAAGACAGTGATACAGAAATTGAGTACTTTATATGTTAGGTGAATAAAGTATATTGCTATGATCACAACTTTATTGGAGTTTGAAAATTGCAGCCAGGGAAAAGTAAATTTGTACATTTACTTTTATTTCAATTATTTATACTGCATAATATGGTATTTTAACCTCAAACAATAAAATTACTATAGAGTTTAAAATGACATTGAAAATCATGATGTGTTTCTTTCTTGATATTGTACTATCAGTATTTCAATGCTGTTTTCACAAAGTTTTGTAGTTGGGTGAGTCTAAGAATATTTTCCTGTTTTTCCTTGATTTGAAATCCCTAGAATGGAGCCATCATTGTGACTTGATAGAAGTGTGTCAGAGTAATCAGTGCAGAGTACTACTACATTTTTTTGGCTTACACTGTCTAACACATGTAGAAAATTAGAGTGGAAATACCATCTTATTTTAAAATATTTCATGATTTTTAGAGAAGTTATTATTAAACAGAATGCTCAAATGATTTATTATGCTTTTTTCTTTTCAAAATTATTTTTAAGGAAATAAATTTATGATCATAATAACTAGAGTTGTTAGTTTTTTTGTTTTTGTTATTTAAAGATTTTGGCAGTTCAGGTTTATGTTGGTTACATGAAAATATGTAGATTCAAGCAAAAAACAGTTAAAGATAGCATTTTTTCTGTTTTAATCAAATTTAGGTCTTATTGGTGTTAGTAATATGGTAGCTGAATTTTGAGGCCCTTGAAAAGGAAAGCAACAAACTATATATACATATATAAGTATTTTCCACTCATTAACACTATCAGAATGTCTCACACTTTGATTCTCTCTCTTCAATACTAAAATATCAATAAATCACAACCACCCCCTTTTAATTGTACACATTAACCAAGTCTATGTACTTACTTGGCAATTATATAATGTTCTTTAGTCTTATTATTTTTTGCTCCCTTTTTTGGTGCTGAAACCTTCAATCCAGTACTACTTACATAAAGAATCCATGCTACCCAAACCACATCCCAGCCATAACCTTCTCTTGACAAAATCATGACCTCAGCTAAAGAAAACTAAATACAGCCTTATTTCATACTCCAAACACTTGAAGACTTTTATATAATTTATAAAATCCTTAATTTATTTATCGAATCTCATTAATCTCCTGCTCTAAAAAAGGATGGTGGGGGCTAGAGAATTAGTACTTAAAGCTTCATCAATTTGGTTAGCCGAGGGTAGTGATGGATAGGAATGAAGCTATACAATGCCATGGATATATATCTAGACACTGTGCTACTATCTGAAACTAGGTTTGTGTAGACTTGTGAAATATGCCATGTATACTTTGGGCATATAATACTGAGTGAAGCAGATAATGTTCTGTATCCATGAAACCGTTCGAAATAGAGAATGGCTTTTTACTAGTTGATAAAGGGAAATAGGAAAGAATTAGCTTATAAACTATCTAATGCAACACACCAATTAGCCTGTTTATATCATTAGTAAATTAAACTACATATAAATTTGGCTCAGAATAATTTCATTCAGTAGCTTAACTCTCATAGAAATATGTGAGATTAATAGACTAAGGCTAAGAAGATGCAATATAAACAGAAGCAATACTGTACATGAGAAATTACAGGGTCATACAATTTATAGGATATAGTATAGGAGATAAGAGATCATGTGGATAGTACAGAGGTAGTAAACCAAGTAGTGCTTACTGTCTAGCAATGAAGATCATGAAGAAAATTGCATTTTCAGGGACCTATATAGTGATGTTATTCACTGCTATTTTTAAAAGAGAAGGAAAATATTTTTATAGGAAAACATTTTGATATTATATAATGGGATTGAACAATAAAAAGGAAAAGGATAAATAATAAAAATAGTCTACCCTTCAATGAAGCCAGGCTTTGAAAAAATCAATAGCATTAATTCAACAAATAATCTTTCAGTGCCACTTACTTACAGAATAATAAGTATTATGTAGTAGCGGAAGTTAATTAAATGGCTGGTTTGGCGTATTTGTTTCAGGGTATAGTTTTGTTGTTATTTATTTTTTACTTAAAAAATTAAAGAAATATCACTTTATCACTTGATAAATGATCACTTGAATCCCGTTATTCATTGATTTGCTCGAGCAGGCCCCAGTAACATTTCCATTGGACCCCATCACGTGCCAATGTAGCCCAATGGCATCTGGTTGTTTCAGGAATATGAAGAGCCTCAAACCGTTCCTTCAGGGTCTTGGCAAGGAAGTCTGATCATCCTGTAGGTGGGCGGCCACATGATCTTTTGACATCCCGTGGGATCTAGTCGGTAACAGCTCTAGTCCAGCGGTCGCCTCCAAATTGGATGACATGTCCAGCCCATCTGATTTTCAGTGCCTTGGCAAACGAGATAGCATCCCTGATTCTCAAATAGCGCCGGAGGTTGAAACTCTGGATTCCTTCTCTCACTTGGGTGAGGCGTGATACTCCAAGAATAGCTCTTTCGATTCCTCTCTGGGAGACCCGGATAGCATTCTCATCTTGCTTTCATAGGGCCCAGGTCTCTGAGGTGTATGTTAACACAGGGAGAACGGTGGAGTCAAAGAGATGATAATAAACCAGATGTGGAAAAGATATTTTTAAGGTCAGAGAGTTCTATTGTGTCCAGAATTCTATTTTACCTTTTGCAAAATAATGGTTTCAAAGACTGGTATACTGAAATAAAGGGAGAAGAATATTCCAATAATTTCTGAAGTTGCAATGTATTGAGCTAATTAGATTAAATTAGACTAATGGTTCTCCTTTTTGTATGAATTAAATGTAACGAATGTGTTGGGAATGGAAGTTGAATATCCTAAAGTCAATTTATATGTTTTTGACAAAAATGTTTCCTACCAGTGTTCCCAATCATGGATCTCTATAACATTTTGATATTTATTCTACAACCTTTGCCATTTTTATTATATATTTTTGTTATTTTTTTCATTTCTTAATTCTTCTAAAGTATACATAAGTTGAAGAATTAAATTCACTGTCAGTAGCAAATTCACAGATCTTTTACGATTTGCATAGAAGTAAAACAGATCGTTCACTATTTTTTGCAGTGTGTTTTGAGGGTAAATTATAACTTACACTTTCATTTTAAGAAGTAAATGCTAATAAAAGAATGTAATTTTACATCCCACAATATAAGTGTGACACAACCAAAGAAATAATACACAACATCTAATTCCAAAGGCAGTGCAGTTAGTATTTTTATAATTTATCAAATAAAGGGAGAAGTACTTAAATAGCAATGCACAAATATTTTATTAAAATAATATGTTATCTTCTTCCCATGGTTAACTCTTAAAATAAAAACCTACGGAAATATCTTTTGTTCTTTACTAATATGATTAGTTTGTAAATGTTTTATTAGTCAATCCTCTCCAAATTTTCAAAACCTGTGACATCTTTTGTGTTCTTTTTTTTTTTTGGGTCACACCCAGCAATGCTCAGGAGTTTCTCCTGGCTCTGCACTCAGGAACTACTCCTGGTGGTGCTAGGTGTGCCATATGGGATGCTGGGATCGAACCTGGGATGGCACAGGCCAGCCGCATGCAAGACAGTACCCGCTGGACCCGCTGGACTGTAGCCCGGTCCCATCTTTTGTGTTCTGTTGAAAGCTTAACTAATAAATTTGGTAAAGTTGTTATGTTTAACTCAATGTGATTTCTCCCACTCTCAGCTTTATTTCTATCATTATTTTCAGTGCTCCACATCTACAATTTTGAATTTGGCTTTACCACAAAAAGTATGCCATTACCTGAAAATATTTACATTTTTCCTAAATTCGTTACCTTGTTATTTCTGGAAAACTTATGAAGACACTAAATAAATTGGATTCTAATCTTTTCATATTTAATGATGTTAAATATGACTGCCTTCAAAAACATCGAAACAATAGTCAAAGGAACAAAGAACAGGGGGTGCTGTGAGAAGCTCTGAATCCAATGATATCTGGATTGTCACAGACGATTTCGAGATATAATTTAAGCCCCTTTTCCTCCCACCCCTCTGCCTAGTGACAGTTATGGGCTCCTGGCTGGACTGGAGCCAGCCAGGACTCAAAGAAGCTCTGGCAACGGGCACACCTCTTTGACTCCAATGTTCTCCTGCATTGACATACGCCTCAGAGACCTGGGCCTTATGAAAGCAGGATGAGAATACCATTCGGGTCTCCCAAAGAGGAATCGAAAGAACCATGCTTGTAATATCACTCCTCACTCAAGTGAGAGAGGGAATCTGGAGTTCCGATCTCTGTTGCTATTCTAAAATCAAGGACACTGTCTCATCTGCCAGAACATCGATAATCGGATGGGCTGGTCATATAATGCGATCTGGAGACGATTTTGGACTAGAGCTGTTACCTATTGGATCCCACAGGATGCAAAAAAATCGCGTGGCCACCCACCTGAAATATGGTCAGACTTCCTTATCAGGACCCTAAACAAACAGTTCGAAGCTCTTTTTAATAATTATTTTATTATACCACCGTGAGATATAAAATTACAAAGATGTTCATATTTGGGTTTTGGTCATACACTGTTCCAGCACCCATCCCTCCACCAGTGTCTATCTCCCACCAACAATGTCCCCGGTTCCCTCCTCTCTCCCCCCCAGCCCGCCTCCATGGCAGGTTCTTAATTTCTTTCCCTTTCTATCTATCTCTTTCTCTTTTCCTTCCCTTCCAGATTACAGATTACAGAACATACATTAAAGAGTTGTCATGTGTATCTTTTTGCCTATGTTTAATGCTCAGTTCTAGGTTGGTATTAATACTTTCGACAATTGTTAGCACACAGTTCCATTTTCTGTCTTACCTAGCCTCTGACTCCCACACGTTTGTGATAATTTCCACCTTTGACGAAACCTCCTGATACATGTTTCACTTGACCTTGGATATTGGTATCATAATATATAGATATATACTTATGTCATCAAATAAATGCAGTCATTCTATATCTGTCTCTCTCCTTCTGGCTAATTTCACTCAACATGATCTCTGCATGTCTATCCATTTATAGGCAAATTTCATAATTTCATTTTTCCTAACAGCTGCATAGTATTCCAATGTGTAGATGTACCAAAGCTTCTTTATCCAGTCATCGATTCTCGGACACTATGGTTGTTTCCAGACTCTGGCTATTGTGAATAATGCTGCTATGAACATAAAAGTAGGAATGGTGTTTCCACTGCTTATTTTTGTCCTCCCAGAGTAGATTCCCAGGAGTGGTATGGTTGGGTCAAATGGGAGTTCAATTTCTAGTGCTTTTAATATCCCCAAAACAGACAGATGCCATTGGGCTACACTGGCACTTGCTAGGGTCAACTGGGAACATTACAGGAGCCCACCCGAGCCAATCAATGAACAACAGTATATCAAGTGATCAAGTAATCAAGGCTTTTTATTTTAGTAATATCTCTTGCTAGACCTTTCATTACTACATTGAGTAAAAGAAGAGAGAAGTTTCCCATGTATTACTTACATTAGATAAAAAGATTTTATAGTATTGCAGCTTAGTATATTTAGTTGCATGGTGTATTTTATAATGTTTTTGTATTTTGAGTTTTTAATTATGAAATTTTATTCAGTTTTATTCAATTTTTCCCTGTATTCATAAGATAACACCATGTTTTTGTTCTTTACTTTGACAATATGAAATGTCTTATGCAATGATTTTTTGGTAGTAAACCAACCTTATATTCTTACATAAACACATGTAAATCAAATGGTATTATCTTTTATTGTATAGAGTCCCTTGCTTAGCAATTTGTGATGTCTTTGTTTTTCATCTATGTGTCACTAAGGACATTGACATTCATAATTTTTTTGCAAAAATTGTATCTCATTTTAGTATCAAAATAATACTATTATTGTGAAATAAATTTGAACTACTTTGAATTATTTAATTATATTGAAGAGTCATAGAAAAACAAATGCAAAATTTTCTTTAAAAGTTTGTTAATGTTCAGGAGTAAATACATTCATCTGGGTCTTTGCTGAGGGAGTAGACTTTTCATCTAATACAATATCAATATGTCATAAGAGCAATGTGCTATATTCAACTTTTTGCTTCTCCCAGGTTTTATCAGTATGCTCATTTTTTAAAGGCATCATGCTGAGTGAAATTAGCCAGAGGAAAAGGACAGACATCGAATGACTGCATTTATGTGGGTTATAAAAATGTACCATGATACCAATATCCAAGGCCTGACAAAACAGGGTCAGGAGATCTTGTCAGTGGGTAGAACATGCTGCAAATGTGTGGGAGTCAGAGGTTAGGCAATAGAGAGAAAGAACAGTGCAATGATAATCATTGTAGATGATAATACCAGCATAGAACTGAGCATTGAAAGAAGGCAAAAGGATATGCATGATAACTTCTCACTGTATATATTGCAAGCCACAGTGCATAATAAATGAATGGGAGAGAGAGAGAGAGAGAGAGAGAGAGAGAGAGAGAGAGAGAGAGAGAGAGAGAGAGGGAGAGAGAGAAGTGAGAGAATCGCCATAGATACAGGCTTTGGGAGGGGGAAATCATGGGGCATTGGTGGAGGGAAATGGCATTGGTGGAGGGATGGGTGCTGGAACACTGTATGACTGAAATCCAAATATGAACACTTTGGTAACTGTATATCTCAAGGTAGTATAATAAAAAATAAATATTTTTTAAAAAAGTATCCGTTTAGTATGAGCTATAAGATGTATTTACCTAAAATTCTTCATTTTATCTACCTATTTGGGCACCAAAAATGTTCTAATGTAAAAACCTTTTATGTCATTCACTGAAAGCAGAATATTTCATATAAATTAGAGTAATTCATGGTATGTGGCAGAACAAGCATCAATCCCAGTGCTCAACATTATAGCTATATTATTTTTACTCACTGCATCTGATTTCAATCATAACTAACTTTGCTTCTGATAATTCCATAGAATATTCACTATTCGACTTACAGACATGAGACTCACAGACATGGGGCAGAGCTGCTACTGGCTTTCCCTGTGCCCAGACGCTCACAAGGCACCCGGGAGGGATGGCGGGTTCTAGCCCTGGCCCACCACCCCAGCAGAGCCTCGCAACAAGTCAGATGCCCCACACTCGATGAGGGCCTCCATTTTCCACATCCGGACATCCCCTTATCAGAACTCCACCCAGCAGACCAGCCTATCACAGCCCGGCTCATCGAGATCTACCCTGCAGCAGTCTCTTTTAAATCTGGCTCAGGTATGCTGATCCAGAGACTCACAGACATGGGGCAGAGCTGCTACTGGCTCTCCCTGTGCCCAGCTGCTCACAAGGCACCCGGGAGGGATCGCTGGTTCTAGCCCTGGCCCGCCACCCCAGCAGAGCCTCACATCAAGCCAGAAGACAACCCACTCCATGAGGGCCTCCATTTTCCACATCCGGACTTCCCCCTTGTCAGAACTCCCTTCAGCAGACCAGCCTATCACAGCCTGGCTTGAGCATCCAAAAGTGGCCACACGGTTCATCAATAAATGCTGGATTTAGAGATGATTACAAGAGTATGATACTTGCACAGCAGAGCCTGGCAAGCTACCCGTGTCGTATTTGATATGCCAAATACCAGTAACAATTATAGACCTCATTCTCATGACCTGATGGAATGGTTTGAGGCTCTTTATGTTCTTGGAGCAAGCAGGTTCCCTTGGGCTCTACTTGCATGAGACAGACATATGGAGATGCTACTGGGGCCCGCTCGAGCAAATCGATGATGAATGGGAAGACAGTGATACAGTGATTCAGTATTCCTTGATGTGAGCATCTCCAAGAACAAGTATACTCTCTCTTAATGAGAAAATTCACATAACTTGAAAATATTGAAAAATCATCACTAATTTTATTAATGCTGCCTTCTTTCATACAGATTACTAAAACATAATTTACTTTTCCTGCCATAGCTTAATATGACTTTTAGGGCTTATTTTCTGACTCTTGTCCTATTGTTTATCATTTAAAATTCAAAACTGCAATATTCTCATTCTACACGAACTTGTCCACACTTAGAAATAATAAATAAGTAAATTCGTGACTATCCCATAAAATTTGTTAAATTATTTTGGTTATAGTATTATTTTGGATTTTATAGAAATGATAAGTCTTTATAATAATTTACTTCCTATGGTTAAGGTGTGGTGTACATATAAACTTAGGTAATAAGTTAAGAGATTTAGTTTGTGCATAAGAATTAAGTTAGTGCATAAGAATATAGGGAGAAAAATAGTATAAGAAATTACATAATGCAATATGAGTTATCATATATGCTCTATTTGACCTGAAAAGAAATGCTTTTATTTATAAACAGCATTCACCAATTGTTTCTTATAAGGGTTTTTGTTTAAGTTTGGTATATTTATAAAAATAAAAGTATAGATATTTATACAATATATATTCATATGGGTGAATACATCGTATATTTGTATGTGTACATACATATCTATTTTTTATTTTGCTATATTTCAGCTTTGCATTTAATTCATTTACATTTATTTCAGCTTTCATTTAATTGTGTGAACTTTTTTTCTTTTTAAAGATTACCAACTTTTCATTTTTATTAAGCATGATGATCACAATTAGGAAATGGTTAAATGGATAGCTGTGGTTTTAAATACTGAAGGATGCAATTTGCAAACTTCACTTAAGAAATGAGAACTTATTTCACAGATAATTGGCTAAAATATGTCCTAGTTAATTTGCCATAAATCTGACCGTCATGTCACTTTAAAAATTATTCAGTAATTTAAAATGTGGAATACAACTGTTAGCAATGTTGAATTAAAGTAATCAGGTTTCTTTCTTTAATATCTCTGGGTAAATTTCCATCTTCTCAAGGGATATTTTATAAGTATAGATTTTTTCTAACATATTTTTTCCAACATACTATACAGAGCAAGTTAAAAAACAGTTACAATAACCAAAGTAATATAAAAAACATGAATATTGGGGGCCGGAGTGATAGCCCAGTGGGTAGGGTGTTTGCCTTGCATGCAGCAGGCCTGTGCTGGCGGGTTTGATCCCCGGCATCCCATATGGTCCCCTGAGCACTGCCAGGAGTAATTCCTGAGTGCAGAGCCAGGGGAAACCCCTGAGCATTGCTCGGGTATGACCCAAAAAAGCAAAATAAATAAATAAAAATAAATAAATAAAAAAACATGTATATACCAAATGCTGTTTAGGATATGGAACAAGAGAAAACATACTTTACTGGTGAGAATAAGAGAATTAACAGAGACTTTGAAAGATAGGTTGTCATTTTTATTTGAAACTAAAAATGCTCTTGGATATTATCTTGAGTGGTAAAGACCTGCCATGCATATGTGGGTCCCTGGATTTAATCCTCAATAATTAACAATTGTTAGGACACCTAACAACACAAGATAAACTCCCTGTTTTTTAACTAATTTGTGTACTCCACCTCACCCAAATAAGTAAAATGGATAGGTAGACAGACAGACAGACAGACAGACAGACAGACAGACAGACAGACAGACAGACGGACGGACGGACGGACGGACGGACGGACGGACAGACAGACGGACGGACGGACGGACGGACGGATGAACGGATGGACAGGCGGACAGATGGACAGACGGACGGATGGACAGAAAGACGGATAGAGAACAGTTGGAACGATGGATTGACAGCCAGACAGTACACAGACAGACAGTAGACAGACAGACAGTAGACAAGAGTTACAGATGGAGAGACGGACAGAGGACAGACACACAGGTAGAAAGATGACAGATAGATAGACAGATAGACAGATAGATAGGTAGGTAGGTGGGTAGGTGGGTAGGTGGGTAAGTGGGTAGGAGAGTAGGTAGTTTGGTAGGTAGATAGATAGGTAGATATGTAGATAGGTAGATAGGAAGGTAGGTAGGTAGATAGGTAGATAAGTAGGTAGACATATAGGACAGGATAGATATATCAGTAGATAAGAAAAATTGGATGACTAACTTATGGGACCTTTCAACTCAAAATGTTGGTGCCTGAGGGGAAATGCTGTCTCGGCAGTGGGCCAGTAAATGCTTTATCTGTGCTCTTTCTCCTGAAATAATCTCTTGAAAGAAGTCCTTTACAGAGTTGTTATTCCCAATGTACTAAAGACCCTCAGTTGTTTTAAAAAATATTCTATATGGATAGATTAAGATAGGCATTGACCAGATTATGTTCTTTTCATTCTGATGATTACTGCATCTATGCAATACACACTGTATATGGAGGACAATCAGGACTTTCTCTCTATGAGGCTATCCACTCTGGCCTCTCTTCTTTTTGTCTCTATTAACCTATCGCATCCTCACTTCAGAATTGTTCACCTGGAACTGCTCCCAAACAAATAACTAAGATTTATATCAGCAATAATGCTTATTCCTTTCCCCCAAAGAAATTAAATGCTATATATGCACACAAACTCCCAAATAGAATATTATTTTATCTTTATTCATATTGACAAATAGGAATAAGCTAAGATGTCCACCAGGAGAAAAATGAATAAATAAATTTGTTTCATGCAGACATGAATGTTATTTAGTGTAAGAGCAAGAGACCTTTACAACTATAAAAAGAAAGAGAAGCTCTCATTCATATAAATAAAGTAAATGTGACCATTCTGGAGAGTTTCTCTGCCATGAGATCCCAGATATGAAGCCTCCTGAAAAGATATCACTAGAGACACAACAAAAGTGCAAGTGTTGGCAGGCATTGGGGATTCCTGGAAAGCATGTCTCAGTAGGGAAAAGTAGAGGTGTTTTTTTTTTTTTTAAATTTTTGGGTTACACCAGGCAATGCTCAGGCCTATTCCTGGCTCTGCACTCAGGAATTATTGCTGATGGTGCTTGATGGTGGACCATATGGGATAAGCCACTTTCTTTCAAATTTGCGATATTTAAAAAGAAAAAAATATAATATTGCCAAAATTCATGGTATGAAATTCTCTATATGCTGCAGGTGAGAATATAAATTATTTGAACCTGGGTGTTGCAGGACTAAGAGCCTCTGCATCTGCCCTGTATTGCCTCCTACAGGTCACTTCGTAGATAGGAGGGTAGTTTAAATGTGGCAGTTTATCTGACCATGTATTCTGTACTGGCTGGTATAACTATTCTCTCATGCTACCACAATCATTGTGGGACTAGCTAGATCTTACCAGCATATTTGCCTGGCCACATTGGATCTCTAAGTAATTAGACCAGAGAAAAATGCCGTTTGCTCCAAGCAAGCAAGCATGGCTCCCTGATAACTCAAAGGCAACTAAAATACAAAACTACCGTAAGAAGACAAGACTCTTGTGAAGGCTTGGAGAAATATTTAACTAGCATTAGTATAGTCTTTGGTACAGAGGCATGCCATCTCAGAAACCCCCTTCTCTACCCTATAAAGACATTTCCAAGCAGATCTTGTCTCAAGACCTTAAGTGAGGTGCTGGGAGAAATTACCTGAGGGCATTTGACCCTCCCTGCCAGGGGAAGTTACATTTAGCTTACAGCCCCCCAGCTCTGCTAGGGAGACTTTTAATGAGCTCTGTGTTTTTGTAAACAGCCAAAAGGCCTCTTGAAGTTGCTACATTTCTATAGAGCTATTTTCCTGTTTTCATCTCTATATAGCCCAGCCCAGAATGGGCCAGGCTGGGAAGTTTTGGCAGGTTTCTAACTATAAAATAAGCTGCCAGAAGAAAGAAGGGCCTTTTGCCTTTTTTGGCTTCCCTTGCCATTTTGCTTTTCCGTTCTCTCCATTCTCTGTTGGGCCTCAACACATGGTGGCAGCCATCTTGGCCTACATGTGGCTGGGTCCTAGCTGGGAACCCAGAGTCCAGAGGTTTTTCTTGCTCTTGGATTGTATATTGGAACCAGTGATAGTAAAGCCCTTTTAAAACTGCATCGGATCCCAGAGCTTTCATCCATTCCCGCCGGCTTCGGAGGTAGAAGGGAACTCGCTTCCCAGAACTGTTTGGGACCCCAGTGGTGTTCTCCGACACCTGGGAATAATAAAAAAAAATGGGGAATGTCTATCAAATACTTTTTTGATTATAAGCTGTATTTTAAAATCCGTATTATAAATGATATTATATAGTGCTAGCTATGGGAGGAGATCAAGAGTGTCCTATATAGGTATTTATTGTGATGAACTCCTAATAACTACCTGAACAACTAACTTTTATTCTACCATTTTCATAATGCCAAGAATTATTGAGTATGATTTGTTTCCCAGTTGCATTGCAGACAACTTTCTCTTTATACATATATTTTCCTTGGGTGTTAGTCCAATGACTGTAACACATTTTCTTTCTTTTTTTTTTGCGTCACATCCGGCATAACGTGGATTGAACCTGGCCAGCACAGGCAGGCTGCTTGCAAGGCAAACACCCTACCCGCTGGGCTATCGCTATGGCCCCTGTAACACATTTTTTAATCTAAAGAGCTACTTCTTTTTATTTTCCCCCCTGATTTACACATATTTGCAAGATAATTTTTTGAAACTTATTATTTACTCAAGGAAAACGTGTTACTTTAAAAAGGGTTTCAGGAACAGGGACCCATGCTGATCATGGTCTTCATCTTCTTGAAGAATTTATTATGTACCAGGTAAATCAAGAAGAGAAGAGCAAAAGCATGCTCTGAAGATGCAGTGTGCAGGTGCAAGCCATAGGCAAATGGGCCCTCAAGGAAAGTTCAGGCTCTGCCATTTTCTTTTTCCTCTCTATGTACTCAACGTATCAGGGTCTTTTTCATTTGAGATTCCAGACCACATTTCTCTACAAGTTGCTCTTTGCAGTTGTCCTCTACCACAAATTCCTGTTTTCAGTTGTGAGCTACAAAACTTCAGGCCCCTTTGTCTCCAAATACTTCTATTGATTAGGTACACAATGTAGTCTATGCATGATATAGTCTAATTTGTTTTTCATAGAAATTTCAGTACTATATCTCCTTTCCTTTTCTCTCCATCCGCCATAGCACACATTTAGCCGCCTACCTATAACTAACAGTATGCTTTGTTGACCAAGCAAATAGCAGTATTATTTCAAGGAGATTTTTAACTTGTTCAAAATTAATAATCTTAGCTAATATGCTATCTACCTCCCTGTGGTGTTGGTCTAATATATGTAGGAGAATCCTAAGTGATGAACACATGCAGTCAATAAAGAAGCTTCTAGTGGCATGTACTGAATTATATGGGATGCTATATGTTATAAATCTGACAAGTTAAAAAAAAAGAATGCATAAACTCTTTACCCAGTGATTCAAAATAAAATCACAAAGAAGGCCTGGTGGATATTAGGGCAGAGATAGTAAGTCACTGTGTGTGAATAAGGCTATGGCTTTAGTGAGAAAGGAGATTCAAATCTCCATCACTGTATCCGGACTTCCCCTCCTGTCACAACTCCACCCAGCAGACCAGACTATCACAGCCTAGATCATCGACACCCGCCCTGTAGCAGTTTTTTTTTTTTTTTCAATCCGGCCCAGGTATGCTGAACCAGAGACTCTCAGACATGAAGCAGAGCTGCTACTTGCTCTCCCTGTGCCCAGCCACTCACGAGGCGTCTGTGAGACATGGCGGGTTCTAGCCCTGGCCTGCCCCCACCCCCCAGCAGAGCCTCACAACAAGCCAGACAACCACCCCTCCGACTCCATGGGGGCCACCATTTTCCACATCTAAACTTCCCTCTCATCAGAAATCCACCCAGCAGACCAGACTATCACAGCCTGGATCATCGACGCCCACCGCAGCAGATATTTTTCAATCCGACCCAGGTATGCTGAACCAGAGACTCTCAGACATGGGGCAGAGCTGCTACTTGCTCTCCCTGTGCCCAGCCACTCATGAGGGGTTCCTAGCCCTGGCCTGCCACCCCAGCAGAGCCTCACAACAAGCCAGACAACCACCCCTCCGACTCCATGGGGGCCACCATTTTCCACAACCGGACTTCCTTCTCGACACAACTCCACCCAGCAGACCAGAATATCACAGCCCGGCTCATGTGGTTCATCAATAAATGCTTTATTTAGAGATGACTTCAAGAATATGCCACCCCCACGGCAAGCCTGGCAAGCTGCTCATGTTGTATTTGATATGCTAAATACCAGTAACATTTATATTAGGTTATTCCCATGACCTAATATAATGGATAGAGGCTCTTTATTTTCCTGGAGCATGTGGATGCCTTTGGGTTCTACTAGCATGAGACAGTACACATGGAGATATTACTGGTGCCCGCTCTAGCAAATAGATGATGAACGGGAAGATCATCACTTGTGATCACTGTATCACTTGATCACTTGTCTTCCTGTTGTTCATCTATTTGAGCGGTGCCAGTAACATCTCCATTCATTTGGAATGAGGTCCATTATTGTTACTGTTTTGGGCATATTCGAATACCCATGTGTAGCTTGCCAAGCTCTGCCATCTGGGTTCATCTCAGGGGGCCAGTCTTTTTCTATGTCAGACCATCAACCATCCAGGGCCCATGGGGAAGAGCCCTAGTTGTAGACAAGAATTTTTTCCTGCCTGCCACCTGCAACCAGGCACTGCAGCCACACCTGCAACACTTCACGGGGCTGGTGGCAAGACACATCTCCATCAAACTACAGTAAAAGCCAATTTCAATCAAAGGTCAGGAAGACACTGGATAATGGAGTGGGAAATATATACCTGAGACCTGACACCTGATCTCTAATTGGTAGATCAAGTGTAGATCCTGATATTAAATGCTAAAGCAGAAACTGCAGAGTTTGTTTGTGAATGAGGCTCCTGCCTTACATGCAATGGCCTGAGTTCAATGTTAAGCAATATCTATGATCCCCCAGTCCCACCGGAAGTGATCCCTGAGTGCAATGACAAGAGTAAGACCTGAGAGTATTCATGTGTTCTCACATTCCGTTTCCCATACACTATCCAGGCTAAAAGTAATGGTGATGCTGCTGATGATGATAGTAATAATAATGATGATAATAGTAGTAGTAATAATAATAATAATAATAATAATAATAATAATAATAATAATAATAAGCTACTGGAATTTGTGAAAACCGCAGGTAATTCAACCCTGTTAGGTAATTCAACCCAATAGAAAAATTATTTTTAATTTACTAAAAAGAAAATTAATTAGCTCAACAAAAAAGAGGTGTTTGAATCATTAGCAGTGTATTTTAGTAAATCTTACAGAATTAGAATAAAATAAAATAAAAAACCAAATTTTCATTAGTTTTATTATAGAGACATAAAAATTCTAGTAAAACATAGTAAACATAGTAATAATAAATATCCTGATGTAGCTGGATGAATTATAAATATATTTTTGCCTTTATGACTCCTGTTATTATTTTGGTATAGTTACATTTTCAAATGGGATTTAAAAAAAATAATCATATAGGGGGAAAGGTATATAGAGTAATTGAAATTTACTTAGTCACAACATATGAAGAAATAAAACAAAACACAATAATGTAAAACTAATGATAAGAAAAATAGCACTTGGCTTTAATCATTCAATGGAGGTAGCATCAGTTTGAAAGACAAGCAGATTTTTCAGATAGCTATATTGTCTTTGTAAAGGAATTTTATGTATTCGAATGAAATGAGCTTATCTAAACTCATTTTGGATATTTCTACTATATCTAAAATACCACATTTAATGTTAATATGTCCTACTTCTGAATGTTAATATGTCTCTCTTCCTTAACTTCTGAAAGTGAGCCAAAGCCTCACTTTCAAGAATAATTGGAGAGCTGCCCTAGGGCCACTGTCTCTGCTTAAGGGAGATGTTACCTGCATTGGATCTTCCTTTCATGAAAGAAGTTTAGCCCAAGGCTGGAGCATCAAAATCCAGTTGACCTGCTGAGGTTGTAATACATTTGAGGCATAATTTACTCTTTAAAGTTCCAATGGAATAACAAAACAGTGGTCAGTCAGGTTAATTAATAATAGCACCTCATAATATCATCTCTCACACAAATTTTAAAAGGAGAGGTAAAATGAGAAACTCATTAGTTTGGGTAACACCCTGAGGACAGCAGAAAGGCAATCAAGTCTTTAAGTAGTAAGCTTGACAGTCAATTTCTTTTCTGTTTTCCTTTTTTTTTCCTTTCAGAAAGATATCTCAATCAGAATGTGCATATATAAGCAGATGAGGAAAAGACAAAATTGGATTTAGAGGAAGAATGTAAGTGATTGTTGATACTGAATGAAAGATGAGAAAACTAAAGTAGATTTGTTGCTGCAGAGAAATGAATTCAAGAAATGAAACTGAAGTTGATAATAATCAGAGTTGATCATTGTTCCATGGCAGTAAAGCAGGGGATTTTTGGATTTTTGGTAAGCATTGTTTAGCCAATTACACTTTCTGAGACTTTTAAAAACCAGTTGCATCATTTGAAATCTAAATTTCTGTGTTGGTTAAGTAGATAAGAATTTACGTTCTGAATTTCACATAGTAAAGCAAAGTAGCAAGAGTAATAAACTATAAAGTAAGTTCATTAAAAACACTAGAGTAAGGCTCTTGCTGGATCCTTGTGTTGTTTTAAGATCCCACCTTCTTATTCATTGACAAATGTCTTCTTGATGTTTCCACTCCTCACACAGGAAAAACTCCTCTGGCTTTCTGTTACTCAAGGACATTCATCCATTCCTTCAGATCCACAAAATGCAAAAGCATGAAGAGTCATTTGCATTACAATGAAAAGGCATTGTGGATTTAGTTGGGGCAAGGTGTCTTTCAGTGTTTGGTTTCACCTCATCAGATTCTTCTAAGACAAAGTGAAATAAACAATTTAAAGAATTTAACATAGTAACAGGCCTGCACTGTCTATTCAATAAGAGTTAGGATAATATATTTGATATATGTGATATGTGGATGTTTGTAGCAGGTAAATCAAAAATAATTGTGAAGATTCCAACTGCCAAAAAAGACTAACAACAAACACATAGAGATAAAACCCTTCAGAAATGTAAGCATGACATTTCCACAATTTATATCCCACCATATTCCTTTATCTTTTGCTTTTATGTCTGTTTATCTTTTTTACAAAAGCTATCAATCTTACAAAAAAAAACAATGTAGTAATTGTTCTCTTTGTGATTTTTTATTAGCAAGCATACTCAAAAAATTTTCCACTACAGTGTAGAAATACAGTGTTGACAGTTTAAGTACTATATATTCATGCATTTTGAGATGTAAAGAGTAGTATAATTCAGCACTGTAAGTTTATATGTGCTATTGATAACAAAGAATAATTATCAAATTCAAATTTAGACAGAAAATCAGACTAGCAAAAGAATGTCTTTCCACCTACAGCAGTTTCTCTGCAAACAATTGCTTCATGTTGACCAAGTAACATTTTTTGAACAGTGCTCTGACTGTAGTGTCTGTCAAAGACCCATCATACTTCTCTATAATAAACTCTATTTTCTAGATGCCTATACATTGGTCAGACAAATAAACAATGGCATGACATTTTTCTTGCAGAATGTGGTCTTGTTCTGAAAGCAATTTTCCTTGTATAATTTCTATTTGGAAATCCATTCATTTGTGACAGCAGTGTAAAGAGAACATTAATTTTAGTAGTTTGGGAATTGTTTTCCTTAGTGGGCAATGCAACATTGCCTATGACAGTGGGGGAGAGTGAAATTTACAGTCAGCTGGCAGCCTTTCGGGATAGGACTCTCAGAGCTCCTGAAAAATGGGTTTCCTACAACTTAGATATGGCCACTTGATGATCTCATCTATCAAAACAAAATGTGTTTTAAAATAATCTCCATTACCATAGTAAGGATAACCAACTTTATAAAGTGCCAAACTCTTCAGGTAATGGACCCCTTCCTTTAATTTATAAAGATTTCCAGTTGGAATTTGGAGATCAAAAATGATTTGGAATTGTGCATAGAGCTACAAGTTTCAGATTTTCTAATTCTATAAACATACCATTCCAAATGCAATTATAGAGATATCTTTTTTCACAGTTGCATTATCCAGAAATCAGAAAAGTTGTGTGGCATAGTACACAATATCCAAGCTGCATTTTATGTACATGGTATGAAGCAAAAATATTAGTAAAGATTCTAGGGTACCTATCTGATGGAAAATATACATTGTTTACTTGTTTTATTTTTATGCAGTTTATGGAATCATTTTTATAATTTTTCCAAGTGGCTTTCATGTATCTTAGTATCGATGACATAATTCGTGTTAATGTGAACACGAATTTAGAAATAATTTGGATACCACCGTACTCAATAAATGCTGTATTTAGAGGTAACTACAGAGTATGCCACCTGCACGGCAAGCCTGGCAAATTACCCATGTCGTATTGGATATGCCAAATACCAGTAACATTATATTAGGTCATTCTCATGACCTAATATAATGGTTTGAGGCTCTTTATGTTCCTGGAGCTAGCATGAGACAGGACATATAGAGGTGTTACTGGAGCCCACTGGAGCTAGTCGATGATAAACAGGAAGATAGTAATAGTGATAGTAATTTTATAGTTTTATTTTAGTGAAATATCAATATAATTCTTTATTAAATGTATGACTTTTGCTAAGAATTTACTGTGGATGAATGAAAATTCTGAATTTACTAAACTCAAGAAAACAATAACCTTTTTTAATCTTGTTTTTTTGGGGCAAAGGATTATTTATTACATTTCTTTTCCATTATGGCTTTAAGAAACATTTTTTTTAAATAGCATTACTGAAAGAAGGCAGAAACCCCCACTTTCCCGACCAGGGCAGGCCTACTCATGGAAAGTTACCAATTTAGGGCCTGAGTGTCCTTTTCATCTTGAAGTAACCTTTTTGTTATCTACAAAAAGGCCCAGAACAAATTCCTGTTAGAAGTTATTAGACCCCCGCCCAGAATCTACTATCTGGCCTGAATTGCCTGGATTGCATTCCTGCACTTAAGCATAGCCATTGCTGACTCATAATCCCCCCACGTGTATCTAGCCGCACCAAATATAGAAAGATGTATTAAGAATAATCTGATTGGTGGAAGATGGTTACTTGGTGCAAAGTGATTGGCTGCCTGCGTGCAGACCTTGATATGGTATTTTAAACCTATTGGATGGTTATGCTGGGCTTTTCTGTAGCGGCGGGAACTATCTCTTAAAAGATCCTCCCTGGAAGGGTTCGGGCTCTTAGCCACTGACCACTTGGGGTCATGCTATGGGCCCAGTATACTCGCTTATTAATAAAACCCTTGCTTTTGCATAGGACCCGGTCTCTCAGAGTTTTTCCTTGGTAGGTGCGGCGCTCCGAGGCTCCCATCAGTCACCCCATTGGGTGGCCAACCCCCTTACATTTGGGGGCTCGTCCGGGATCGGGAGTTGAGGACCCCACCTAGCCAGGATCTCCCTGACAAGACCATCCTGGGTAAGTTTGGCGCCTTTTCCATTGGGCGATCGCTAGATTGGTGTGCCGCCGGCTCAGGGACTCTCGAGGTGACTGTCGGATCTAGTCGGCGGACCGGGCGTAAGTCTAGCCGCCTCTCCCCGACTGTGGTGAACAGACGTGTTCCGGGGACCACAGGTCACAACCCTGGGGACGCCCCAGTGGTGGTGGAGATCCGGGACGCCCGGAGGACTCCTTCTGGGGGAAGGAGACGAACGCCTCCTTCCAAGTTGAGAGTGAGGAAAGTCCGGGTTCAAGTCCGGCCTCAGGGTAAATCCTGAGAAAACCTAGGTTTGTAACCCAGAAACAGCAGGTTGGCGCCCAACATGGAGGATTCTCTTGAGCTCGTCACTGCAGTCTAAGAAAACCTGTTCGGACAACAGAAAATTCCAAACCGGATTGTGAGAGTGGTGAGGTGTGGGGTGAGTCTGAGTGAAAGGAGGACCGGTCCGCGTGATTGAAGAGAGTGGGAAACTGTGTGAAGTAATCTCTGTCCTATTTGTAATTGTGACCTGTGTATGTTTGGTTATTGACATCATGCACCCCAAGGAATTACATTTCTCCCCCTTCCTGCCTCACATAAGCCACCAGTGAGGCCCACCTACATCATTTTGGCTACTGCAGCAGAACGTTGTAGTGGCAGTGAGGAGTTCTACCAGAAGGAGGTAATCAGCGAAAATCTGCAGAGAAGGTATGTTCCCTTGCAAATCTCTAGGGGAATGGGGGGGAAAAATGTTATAACCTCTGTGTGAATGTGTGTGTATGAGCACCCTGATGGGTCTTCCTGTCAGGCGTGAGTCTGTGGCTCCACGACCGGCACCCTTAAGGTCCCACAAAGGTTACGGAGCCCGAGTGGGCTGTCTGCTAGGAAGAACATAAGGTCTATGGTGGCGCTGACCTAGTGGTCGGCCGCAAGTCACAACTGCTGAGTCCACTACGGCTAAGTTCTTCACCGGTAGACAAGCAACTGAATGGTCTCTGTAAAGAGGCACCCTCTCCTTTGTCTGTCTCGCGTCACCTATCACTATGGGAGGAACGGGAGGAAACCCACTAGTGAAAGATTCTAGGAAACCAAATTTCAGTAGTCCTTTTTCTTCTCTCCCCTTATTAGTAAGAAAACTGGCCAGAGCACACCTGGAGGTCAATTAAAGAGCTAAACAGCTTTTAGCCCCAGGCAAAGAAAAAAAAAAGGGTAAAAGGCTAGGAAAAAAAAAACCTCCCACCAAGACAGAAAGGCAGAATCTACTAAGAGATGCAGCAAACATCAGCAAGGCCACAGACGGTAGCAAGCAAGCAAGACAAAACTTTTCTTCTCCCGTTCTCTTGGAAGCCCACGGCAGGTTAGGGTCCAGCCCCACACACAGGTTGTGGTTGTGGTGAATGCCCGGGAGGGCCCCAGGGACACCTGTAGTAATGCGGAGATCACTGATCGAGACGTCCACAGTATGATGATTCTCTGAATTAGTGGCCAGCATGTGAGGGGTTAGAGTTCCCTCTGAAGTGGCCAGTATGGGAGGGGTAGAGTCCCCCCTTGGGTTGCTTGTTAAAACAGTGAACCTCCGGGCGTCTTAAGAACCTTTGCAACAACACGTGGCCTAAATACCGGCTAGAACACGGAAAATGGTCAGTAAATGGCAACTTGCATTATTGTTTGCTGTATGTGTGCCTTGGAAGTAAAGGAACCAGAACAGGACCCCACACCAATTGCACAGGCAGGAACCTAAGGCTTCAGTCTCGCCTCTAACCTCGCTGCCACTATGGAGCTTGCAATAGGCTTCCCAGGAGCTAGGGCTACTGCTGTTAACAAGCCCCCCTCCCTCCAGGGACCACCTCTGGCAGCTCAGGTTTCCCCTCATAGATCTAGGCTTCCTAGAGGAGAACAGCTCAGCAAAAAGTTACTTGCAAGGAAGCCCACTATGCCCACAGTGGTCTAATGCAACTCAGGAGTGTAGTTCTCCCCTAGAAGGGACTAGTGAAGCAGAAGCAGGACGTATTAAAAAAAAAAAAAAAATCAGGGCGAGGTCCAAACCGGTGGAGCAGGGCTATTTGCCCTGGGGGGACTGCCCTTCCTTTCTCAGTCTCGGTTTGCTCTACCCTTCCAAAAGGGTCAAATCATAACTAAAGATCAATTGATCAACTGTATGTGTGTGTGTGCACGTGCGTGTGTGGTAGCCATCAATTGTTTGCAGTTGTCTTGTCTGTGTGAAACGTTAAAATGCTAAATAAAACCAAATTAAAATCAAAAAGCAAATTGTTGAGCCAGGAATAGGCAATGTGTTCTAAACTAAGTGTTAAGCATAAGGAAAAATTGACGTGTTCAATCTAAATCTTATGGTAAAAGGTTAAAAGGTCTAATTGTAAAACTTTTTAAGTGTTCCTGATCCCTGAAATTCTCTCTGCTCCCGAACTTGTGCTGTTTAGAGAGGGTGGGAGCTAGAGCCAGAGTCAGCAAAGAGATAAGAACTTTGCGAGATAGTGCAGAGCTTTTACCTCATAAGTTTAGGTTAAATTCTAATGAGAAATTAGGCCATTTTTTGGGGCCGGCGATAGCCCAGCGGGTAGGGCGTTTGCCTTGCACGCGCCGCCCATGCCGGCCAGGGTTCGATTCCCGGCATCCCATATGGTCCCCCAAGCACCGCCAGGAGTGATTCCTGAGTGCAGAGCCAGGAGAAACCCCTGAGCATCGCCAGGTGTGACCCCCAAAAAAAAAGCAAAAAAAAAAAAAAAAGAAGAAGAAGAAATTAGGCAATTAAATCAAAAAAGGTCTTGTGTTTCATGAAAAATTGGTAGTTGAAATGTTTCTTTTTATGTTGGTACATATTCGTTTTATTTCTGCAATAGGGTAATCACCTCAGCCTGATAAATCTGGTAGAATTCCAGAGCAGCCCTTGCTGGAGAAGAAAAAAAAAAAAAGTGAATCTCTTTAACATTCAAGAAGCTAGAAATGTTTGTTTAAATTTAGTGGCCTCTGAACATAAAAAATTAAAATAGGAAAAGTAAATAACAGCAATCAGTTTTTCTTTTTTCAGGCTTTGTTTCTAATCTGTCCAGTATGTGTTATTATTAAGATAGCTTTAATATATATAAGCTTTGTCATCAGGTATTGACCTAGTCTTAAATTAAAAGTCTTAGTTATTCACAAGTATAAAATCTTTATTGTTACTAGGTAGTAATCTTTTTGGGTATTTTAACTTTGCATTGTTTGTAATCCTAAAAACTGGAATTCTGAAAATAAAATTTTAAATGTTTTCTAAATAATTTCTAATATGAAGTAAACCTTTGCCAAGCGTAAATTTAAAAAAAACTTTGTGAGTGTGTCAGCTTCTTAAATATGTATGAAACTGATCTAATGCTTTAAAGTAGTTTTGCTATGCTAGATAAAATAACTAGTAACTTGTTTCCAAATTTGGAAAATTAATTTGTATTAAGCTCTGTAAAATAAGGAAGTTAATACCTTTAGGTGTAACTATAAGAAGTCTAAATAATGCATTTTAAGTAACAAAATGATAATAAATGAAGATGTCTGTGGAAAAAAGAAAGGAATTCTGTTAAAGTGAAGGCTTGTTTTTACAGAAAAGTTACAGGACAGAATGAATGTAAAAAAATGTAAAAGGTTGGAGAATGTTGAGTAAACAAACTATGAAACTCTTTTCTGAAAATTGTTCTAGTACCTTTTTTGGTAAAATCTATGAAAAGATATTAAACAAACGGTATGGACTCCTGTTACAGTGCTCCTAAAAATTGGTAATTAGGGTTTTGACATGAAATTAAATAAGTTAAAATACTGTTAAACTGTCTGCTCTATTTCAACAGGACTGTATGCTTCTTTTAAGCAGTTCCAACAGCAAATTGGTGTATTGCGCTCGTTGTAAGTAAAGTGTAATATATGCTTTTCTCTCTTTACACCTTCAGTACGTCTTTTAATGTTTCATGGCACTGTGTTGGTTTGCATAAACTCAGACAAAAATATTTCCTTTCTGTAATAGGGCCTAGCCCTCATGCAGACAGGAAAGCCAGTATGGGACCCCAAGGCCCACTTCCAGGAAAAACAGGAGTCAAAGGGATTGGTCTAAGTGACAGGAGCAGGTAGTTACAAACCTCAGAGAGACCCTGAAGGCAGGCCAGCTCAAGAATCATCTCTGCTGTGAAGAACGAGGAATCTGCCAATCTGTGATAACTGACAACTGCCTGGGCCATGCAACAAGGAAGGCTGCCGCAGTAGGGAACGGCTTCAGTCCCAAAGAGGGATGTGGTCACTCTCTGCTCACCCAGTGAAAAAGGCCCGAGGTCACCTGTAGCTCATCATGGAACCTGATCTTCATGGCCAAGCCTGGGGTAGCCCTGACGTGACAGGTAAAGACATTAAAATACCATGATTGGTGTTTGCCTGCTCTGCCTTAGCCAATCCCCAGGACTTCTTGGTAGTAACGGGGTACCCTAAGTGGAGAGTTCTCCAGTCTTGCTGTGTTTATGCAAAAGAACCAGTCAGGTTTATTAAGTCATTTGACAAATTTAAAGTAAAGGTGGAGAGAAAACCATATTTCTATAACTTTTGTAAAAATCAAATTCTAAATCTA
Source organism: Cryptotis parvus (assembly GCA_021461705.1). NCBI lineage: Eukaryota > Metazoa > Chordata > Mammalia > Eulipotyphla > Soricidae > Cryptotis > Cryptotis parvus. The sequence continues at coordinate 184,461 of JAJIBD010038419.1, forward strand.
CAGAAAGGTAATTGAATAAATGTATCCAAATAGGCTTGATTTAAAGGTAACCCCTTGGCTAATCCAGGTTGCTTAAGTTTGCTAATAGGCCAAGGGTTTTCAAGTTAGCATCCAAATTGGTTGGATATTTATTCTTAATTCTATGAGTACACAGTCATTTGGAAATTCTAAGATTCATAAGGATTTTAAAAGCTTTTAATTCTTGAGCCATCATGGTACCAATACCTCATCCAGTAACATTAGAAAATAACAATTGCCCATAGGAAGGGACAAAACAGGGCAGTTTAAAGTAACTCAGAACTGTGTTTTATGTGTCATAAATCTTAAGGATTGACAATTTGACTTTGTGCAAAAGTTCAGATGATCAGCGTATAGTCATCTATTGGTTCTAACACATTCAGTGAAAGGGGCAAGGCTTTTCTACAAAAAGCCAGAAAGGTGGCTTGGTGTTTCTATAAGAAAAATCTGGTCACAAAATGTTTGCTTCAATTTGTGTTACCTTGACACTGTGTTTTCTAAAACAGCAAAGTATTCTGCCCTCACTAGGGCAAAGAGGGACTTTTTACTCCTCCAGGGCCTAATCATTTCTAAGTAATGTTCTTAGCCTAATTGATCTGATCTTTTCTTGCAGATAATAATAACTTCAGAAAATCTGATCCATTCATTGCATGGGACCCATTTGAAGATTTCACCCCTTGCACAGGCAGGGTCTACAGTCCCTTTGTCAGCATGAAGCAGCTCCAGAAGATGGACCTTCACCCATTTTCCCTTAAAAAATATAAGGCGGTAAAATCTCTTAAAAGAAGTATGATGTGTATAGATTAACAGGAAAGGGCCCCGTGGCAGTGAAGCAACCTAGTCTAGGAAGAGTGCTGCTTCTACGCAGACCACTCTGGGGTAATAAGAAACCCATGGCGCAGTTAAGAAAAAGATTGAATGCGAAAAGGGTGATTAAGTCTTGGTTTTGCGCAGTACCCCTGGCTAACTACCTTAGCCGGGCCCCCTCATCATATTCTTATTGATTTTAGCAATTGGGCCTTGCCTTCTTAATAGGCTACTTGCATTCATCAGAGACCTGGTGGGTGAAGTCAAGTTGTTAGTACTCAAGCAACAATATCAGGCCCTACGGAGTGAAGGTCTCTAATAGTCTCTAGGATTAGAGACCCTCCTAAAAAGAAAAGGGGAATGAAAGAAGGCAGAAACCCCCCCACTTTCCCGACCAGGGCAGGCCTACTCATGGAAAGTTACCAATTTAGGGCCTGAGTGTCCTTTTCATCTTGAAGTAACCTTTTGTTATCTACAAAAGGCCCAGAACAAATTCCTGTTAGAAGTTATTAGACCCCCGCCCAGAATCTACTATCTGGCCTGAATTGCCTGGATTGCATTCCTGCACTTAAGCATAGCCATTGCTGACTCATAATCCCCCCGTGTATCTAGCCGCACCAAATATAGAAAGATGTATTAAGAATAATCTGATTGGTGGAAGATGGTTACTTGGCAAAGTGATTGGCTGCCTGCGTGCAGACCTTGATATGGTATTTTAAACCTATTGGATGGTTATGCGCGGGCTTTTCTGTAGCGGCGGGAACTATCTCTTAAAAGATCCTCCCTGGAAGGGTTCGGGGCTCTTAGCCACTGACCACTTGGGGTCATGCTATGGGCCCGAGTATACTACGCTTATTAATAAAACCCTTGCTTTTGCATAGGACCCGGTCTCTCAGAGTTTTTCCTTGGTAGGTGCGGCGCCCCGAGGCTCCCATCAGTCACCCCATTGGGTGGCCAACCCTTACATTACTACATATTTTATTTTCAAAACTTTGTAACTGTCACTGTCTTCCCATTGCTCATCGATTTGCTCGAGCATCAGTAATGTCCCCCTTCATTGGGAATGAGATCCAGTATTGTTACTGCTTTTGGCATATCAAATACACTTTTTGCATATTGAATAAATTCAAAACGTTAGCATTCAAATTACTTTTAATTCAGTAAAACACTACAAATTTGTTTTTTTTAATTTTTTATTATACCACCGTGAGACATACAATTACAAAGGTGTTCACAATTGGTTCTTGGTAATACAGTATTCCAGCACCCATCCCTCCACCAGTGCCCCATTTCCACCACCAATGTACCCCCACCCCTTCTCTATACCACACTGTCTTAATTACAACTGCTCTGTAGTAGAGCTTGAGGTTGGGGAAAGTGATACCTCCGATCTTCTTTTTCCCAAGGATTGCTTTAGCGATTCGTGGGGTTTATTATTCCATACACATTTCAGGAGTGTTTGTTCAATTTCTTTGAAGAACATCATGGGTATCTTTATAGGGACCGCATTGAATCTGTATAAAGCTCTAGGGAGTATTACCATTTTGATAATGTTAATCCTTCCAATCCATGAGCAAGGAATGTGCTCCAAATTTCTTCAGTTCTTTTATTTCCTGAAGTAACGTTTTGTAGTTTTCTTTGTAGAGATCCTTTACATTCTTTGTCAAACTGATTCCTAGGTATTTGATTTTCAGCGGTACAATTGTGAATGGGATAGTTTCTTTAAGGTCCCTTTCTTCTCTTTCGCTGTTTGCATATAGGAAGGCCATTAACTTTTGGGTATTGATTTTGTACCCCTGCCACTGTACTATCACTGTCTTCACTGTCTTCCGTTAATCATCGATTTGCTCGAGCGGGCCCCAGTAACATCTCCATATGTCCTGTCTCATGCTAGTAGAGCCCAAGGCATCTGCTTGCTCCAGGAACATAAAGAGCCCCAATCCATTCCGGAATGAGGTCTATAATTGTTACTGGTTGTATTTGATATATTTGGAATATATCAAATACAACACGGGTAGCTTGCCAGGCTCTGCCGTGCAGGTAGCCACTCTACTATAGGAATGTATTATTTCTAGGAGCCTCTTGGTAGAGAGTTTCGGGTTTTCCAGGTATAATATCATGTCATCTGCAAATGGTGACAACTTGGCTTCTTCCCTTCCTATCCGGATGCACTTAATGTCTTTTTTCTTCCCTGATTGCTATGGCAAGTAATTCCAATACTATATTGAATAGAAGTGGTGAGAGTGGGCAGCCTTGTCTTGTCCCTGATCTTAAGGGGAAGGCTTTCAGTTTTGCCCCCATTGAGAATGTTGCTCGCTGTGGGCTTGTAGATGGCCTGGGTTATCTTGAGGAAGGTTCCTTCAATCCCCATTTTATGGAGAGCTTTTATCATGAACGGGTGTTGAATCTTGTCAAACGCCTTCTCTGCATCTATTGATATGATCATATGGTTTTTATTTTTTCTTTTTGTTGATATGATGTATTATGTTGATTGACTTGCAGATGTTGAACCATCCTTGCATTCCCGGGATGAATCGCACTTGGTCATGGTGTATAATCTTTTGATGACTCTTTGGATTCTATTTGCTAGTATTTTGTTGAAGATCTTAGCATCTGTATTCATCAGGGAGATTGGTCTGTAGTTTTCCTTTTTTGTGACATCTCTGTCTGCTTTGGGTATCAGGGTGATATGTGCCTCGTAAAAGCTATTTGGGAGTGTTTCTGTTTCTTCAATTTGTCGGAAGAGCTTAAAAAAGATTGGGAGTAGGTCCTCTTTAAAGGTTTTGTAGAATTCACTGGTGAATCCATCTGGACCTGGGCTTTTGTGTTTGGGGAGACGTTTGATTACCGATTCCATCTCTTCGATGGAGATAGGTTTGTTGCGGTATTCCAAATCTTCTTGTTGCAGACTTGGAAGCTATGAAATTCAGGAATTTGTCCATTTCTTCTAGGTTCTCTTGTTTTGTGGCATACAGGCTCTCATAGTAATCTCTGATGATCTTTTGAATTTCTTTGGTTTCTGTTGTGATGTCCCCATTTTCATTTCTGATTCTATTTATTTGGGTTCTCTCTTTTCCGTTTCTTACAAGTCTTGCAAGTGGTTTGTCAATCTTGTTTATTTTTTTCAAAGAACAAGCTTCTGGTTTCGTTGATCTTCTGGATTGTTTTTTGACATTCCATCTCATTGATTTCTGCTCTAAGTTTTATTATTTCTTTCTTTCTGCTTGGGCTGGTTTTATTTTGTTGATCACTCTCTAAGATCTCAAGCTTTGTGGTAAGACTGTTTGTGATGGCCTTTTCTTCTTTTCTGATAAATGCTTGAAGAGCTATGAACTTGCCTCTTAACACTGCTTTTGCTGTATCCCAAACGTTCTGGTAATTTGTGTCTTCAGTCTCATTTGTTTTCAGGAATCTTTGGATTTTCCTCTTTGGTTTCTTTTATGACTTGCTGGTTGTTCAGCAGTGAGCTGTTTAGTTTCCCGTTACTTGGTATTGGTCTCCATTTTTGTGTACAATTAACTTCTATTTTCAGTGTATCATGGTCTGAAAAAAATTGGTGGCACAATTTCTATCTTCTTGATTTTATGGAGGTATGATTTATGGCTCAGCATGTGATCTATTTTGGAGTATGTTCCATGTGCACTGGAGAAGAAAGTGTATTCAGCTTTTTGGGGATGAAATGCCCTGTATATGTCTACCAGCCCTCTTTCTTCCATCTCTTCTTTAAGGGCCAGTATTTCCTTGGTAAGTTTCAATCTTGTTGATCTATCCAGGGTTGATAGAGCAGTGCTGAAGTCTCCAACTACAATTGTGTTGCTGTCAATGTCTTCTTTGAAGTCTATTAGTAGTTGTTTTAGGTATTTTGCTGGCCCCTCGTTGGGTGCATATATGTTTAATAGCGTGATTTCTTCCTGATATATGCATCCCTTGACTATTAAGAGGTGACTTTCACTGTCCCTTCTGACCTTCTTCAGCCTGAAGTCTATGTTGTCAGATACCAGTATGGCTACCCCAGCCGTTTTGGATGGGTTATTTGAGTGAAGGATTGTTTTTCAGACTTTTTTTTTTTTGAGCCTGTCTTTGCTCCGATTGTTCAGGTGTGTTTCTTGAAGGCAGCAGAATGTCGGATTCAATTTTTTGATCCATTTTGCCACTCTGTGTCTCTTAACTGGTGCATTTAGACCATTGACATTGAGAGAGATTATTGTCATTGGATTTTGTGCCATCTTTCTATATAGCTTGGTTTTTCTTTTGGGTTATGTCTCATCTTATAGTAGATCTTTCAGTCCTTCTTTTAATGTTGGTTTTGATTTTACAAAGTTCCTAAGCTGTTGTTTATCCAAGAAGTTGTATATCTGTTTTTCAATCTGAGTGAGAGTTCAGCTGGATAAAGAATTCTTGCTGAGACATTCATTTCTTTAAGTTTTTTTACTATATCCCACCACTGCCTTCGGGCTTGGAGGGTGTCTTCTGAGAAGTCTGCTGAAAGTCGAATGGTTGCTCCCTTTGTATACAATTTCCTTCTCTGATCTTGTTGCCTGAAGGATTATGTCTCTGTCTATGGCATCCATTACTTTCACTAGGATGTGTCTTGGGGTCTCTTCTTGCTGGTACGTGTGTCGGGCTTCATGGATCTGGATGCCTTCATCCTTTAACTCGGGAACTTTTCAGCCAGGATGTTTTTAACTGTTTTAATTTCCTTGGGGTTACTTTCTTGTCCCTCTGGGACTTTGATAATTCTTATGTTGTTCCGCCTGGCTTCATCCCATTGTTCTCTGTTTTGTTGCTGATCCATTTTCCAGTCTTTTTCCATTTTATGTAGTTCTGTGAGTGCTTTCTGCAGCTCATCTTCAGTCAAACTGATTCTCTCTTCCACTGCTGTCATCCTACTGATGAGAGCCCCTATTGTGTTTTTCATTTCATCTACTGAGTTTTTTTAGCTATGATATTTCTGTTTGCATGGTTCTCATTTCTGCCTCTCTTTTCCTCCCGTAATTTATTGACTGCCCTTTCAACTGCTTCGTTTATGTTCTCCTGTATTTTATTGGACATCTGCTCCATTTTTTCGTTGAGCTCCTTAAGCATCCTACCAATTTCTTATCTAAATTCATTGCCAGAGATATCATGAACATCTGAATTCTTTTTTGAGCCTTCAGAGTTGATTCCTTCATCTGTTCTTCGAACTGGGGATCTGCGTTTTTTCCCCATGGTGTTGCGGTACTCAGGGATAGATTCCTCTAGTGTACTATTTCTTATTTTTTGAGGGTATTACCTTCCCTTGGTGTTGAATTTCCTAGTATTTGTGTTAATAAGCGGCCACGGGAGTGGCCGCCTGCCTAGCCAGCCTCACACCCCAGGGGAATACCTGAGGCGGACACAGGTCGGTGTGAGAGTTCAAAATGTCCGTTTACTTCTGCTTCTGCTCGGACTTCTGGGGGTTGTAGTTCCACCTTCTGCCGAGGCCT